>VMKM01002921.1:0-52819 GCA_008360985.2 Macquaria ambigua
GTTTTACTTGTTTTAAGTGTTAGCTGGACATGGTAAAGTAGAAAATTGCAAAACACTAAGAAGTAATTCTATTGAAGAGTATATTTTATTAAAAGTCCAGTGAAAATCAACAAGATGTTGGGTAAGAATAACACTTATAGGGAGTAAATACACGAGTAAATTATGTTTAACACTGGCAGGAGTCAATTAAAAATCAACACTGTGTTGGGAGTAATTTCTTAATTAACACTTAGTGTTAAGTATGTTTAACACTCATGAAGAGGGAATTAATGAAGAGTAAATTCTGATTAACACTTAAACTCTTAGTGTCAAATGTAAATAACACTATGGGTGTTATTTCCCTCATAGTGTAAAACTTGATTAACACTTCTCAGTGTGGTGTAGTGTAAAATATTAACTCTTACCAGAGTTGAATTGACTCTGAAAATTCAACACTATGTTCAGTGTTACTTTTACACTCTGTAGATTAGGACCATATGTTCACTGACTTAGTGTTAAAATTGACTCTTTAAGTGTTAAATTAACACTGCTGATTTTACTGTGATCAAGAAAGGCCTTCGAGGCGGCCTTGCCACGACAAGCCATATCAGGTAGCAGGGAGAAGGACCCAAAATGCAGACAGGAGCAGTCCAAGGATTTATTTAGGGGATACAAAACTCACACAAACTCAGGGACAGACACGCAGGGAATCCACAGGAGCGACACACGAGGAGAACGTCCAACACATCAAACACAAGAACATCAGCAATCAAAATCCAAGTGCAGGGAAATGCAGACATGGAAACGCAGACAACGACGCCACCGAGAACAAAGGGAGAGGACCGGTATATATAGGGGAAGAGACAATGAGGGAAACAGACACAGGTGAGTAACAAGACACAGGTGCAAACAATCAAAAAAGGCGGGAAAAGAACAAAGACAGGAAATAAACAGCACACAAGGAAACAAGAACAGTAATTTCAAAGTAAAACAGGAAACAAAACACACAAGTCCACACTAAAGTCCTTGGAATCATGACAGTCCCGCTGGTTGCTGAATTAGTATTGTAGGTTATGCCTGCATACAAAATCAAAAATTCTGCTAAAATATCACACAGTCAACAGAAATTGGACAAATGTTTAAGATTGTTCCCAAACACTTTCTAACCACTGGAGAAGTTCTAAAATAAGTATGTTTGTGTGTGCTTGTTTCTTGCTGGTGGCTGGAAAGATGAACCACTAATTAATGAGTCACTGGCTCACTTCATACGAGAGCCAGTCTGCATCAAAGAAACAAGCTGTTCCTTCTATAGAAATGATTAGCCTGTCATTTTTTTGTGCATAATCATCTTAAGCTGGGCTTCCAGGTGACATAACACATATGCCCTCAAGTTCAAAATGTCCTTTTGGGCCACAGGACGTCCTCAGCTCGTGGGCAGCAGTGACAGTGAACAGCTGACTGTGTTTCTAAACTTGGCTGTCTCAACAGAGTTCAGTTTTGTCCTGTTTCTACTGGTAATTGATCATTTCTGAGGTTTGAGTGGTACTTTGCAGCAGTCTGGTGTTGGGTCTATATAATCTTATCAAGGTAAACAAAATGGACCACGCTGCGTAATGACAATATGCTTTGTTGCTGTGTTTTTTAAATTAGAGGCTGCAGAGGGATCGCACATATCTGTCCTGCTGTGTTTGCTATTTTTAATGTCTACTGGTTGGAGAATGTATAATCAAAGTTTATTCACATTATGCATTATGATATAATTGCTACACATTTCTACCATTTCTATTCCATTTTGTGCTTGCTGATGGAATCAACAACTTACAAACTAAGTGACATTGTGCTGAAAACAGATCTGGGCCCTGTTTCCCAAAAGCCTTTTAAGACTTAGATCATCTTATTCCATATTCTTATACTGGGAATAAGATCATTGTTGTTGATTGCCATGAAATTCTGATACATCTTTCATGTCCTACTCAGGGTGAATTGTAATATCTTTGGCAGTCCCTTAACTCTTCATATAGTGCCATCATCATCATCATCATCATCAAATTTAAATTCCTATCAGCCTCAGCTCTACTTTGTGATTAGTTCTAATTAACAAAATTTAGCTAAACTAAACATGCTAAACTAAGAGAGCAAACATGGTAAAAATTCTACCTGCTAAAAATAAGCACCACTGTGCCTGAGTACAGTGTAACAGAGCCACTAGCATGGCTGTAGGTTTGTAGTCATGTTTGTTTATAATTTTGAAGAGCTTTTTTCTGTCAAGTGCTTTTTTGCATGTGTTTACGAGTTCCCTCAATCTCACAGCATCTCAGTGTCCCTGTGGACCTGGCAGCTAAAATTTAAATTCTGTGAATGTGATTCATAGCACTGGAGGCAAACAATTACTGTACATCCTGAGCTTCTCTGTAGGAATTGGAAAAGATTTGACAAAGAAACTTCAACCCCCGTGTGCCAAGGTCAATCTAAAAACAGGCTGAGCGGTACTTTCTGGAGGGCAATACCACAGTGCTCTTTCCAATAAAAAGCTTGAATTAAAAACCCATTCAGGCGGCCACAATTGCATCCCCCCCAAGTTATCAGCTGTCTGATGCGATGAGTGACCCTGTGGTCATCACCCCGGCCACAGAGACCATCGATCCTGCTGTTGCGGTGGTCGGCAGAGGGAAGGCAGCCTTTTGCCTGCCACTGCTGTGTTTATTGCCATTGCATCCCTCAGAGGAGAGCTTTAATGAGCTATGAGGACAATAAAGCCCTGACATGTACACTTACGCACACGCACACGCACAAACACTGACTACCAGGGGCTGGTGATCATACTATGAGTCACCAGAGAGAATAAATCCTTTGTAGTCAATGGGTAATGAAGCTGTGGCATAGATCGAGTCTAGAGGCAGAGAGGCTAACTGTAAGTCTCCAGAATCCAGAAAATCAGTGGCCCGCTGAACCCCATTTGGGGGGGTTTGGAAGCGTGGGATGGGGAGGTGGGGGCTAAATTTACAGCTGAGCTTTTTTAGTTGTGTTTTCAGTCAAAACTTGTGGTGAAAACTGCCCACTAGACGTATAAGCTCTCACTAATCAGACCTTCAGAGGTGGGCAGACAAAATCAACAATACCATTATCATAAATTATGCATAATGATACAGCAGCTAAAGTAATCAAACTGACGCTCATCAATTTTGAACCATACTGATATAAAGTAAGATGCAATTATGATACCATAGTTATTTTTTAAGTCCTAGTCCCTAGACTTATGGGTAAAATCTAAATAAAGTTAATTACTGTGCAGACCTCAAACATCATATATAATGACAGAGAGCTCAAAACAGTATGAAAAAGAGGCATCTTGTACTGTAATACAGTGGAACAGTTGATTTCAAATAGACTGTGGTCGCTACATTTTACTCACTTTTTAATGAGGATGCTATGCTAAAAATACCTCTGTTTTAACTCTGTATCGCTTTCTAATGTATAAGTTAAAATACCTGTACTGAAGTGCTGACATGCACCGGTTACCATGGTTATCAAAATATGTTGCATGAATTATATAGGAGTTTGCTTACTTGACAGTTTGCATGATTAGCAGATTGTAAATTTAAAGTTCTCCTCCAGACATATTTTAAGACATAAAAATGCTCTGCTCTGAATCAAAAGTTTAATTAGATGGTGAAATAAATCTTAAAATTACTTCCACTCCTTCTCCCTCATTAAAAGATCCAGAATCTATGAGTACGTAAGTTGCATATTGGACCGCGATTGGCCCCAAACTAGTTGTGATGTCACAAAATCCTGTTCGCATGTACACATCGTAAACTTGGATTTAAGGTAAGCACAGAGATATCAGCAGATGAATGTGAAAACAGCCTTCTGGTGTCAAACTCTGCACATACATCATTTAGCACAATGAAGGTCAGACAACATAAAATCATACTATTGTTGCACACTTACTATATCACAGTCCTATGGTTGCTCTGCTTTGTGTTCACACCACAAATGAAGCATGCCAGAGTTTGCTTGGAAGCAGACTGGCATTGGTTTCAGTGTTGTTGCTTGGTGTATAATAGAGTTTGAATTGCAGCTTTCAGACAAACACACCAGAGTTTGTCTGCACCAAACAGCTAAGGTGTAAAAAGCAACCTGAGAGATCTTAAAAAGAACTGGCTTTATCATTTATTTTGACTGCACAGCTGCACAACATGACAACTAATGGCTGGGAATATTGCCCAGCACAAGCACATAACCAGTTTAATAATACATGGGATAGCTGCATGGGATATAGTATATTGCTAAATGAGAGAAAAGCTCTGATGTTCATAATTTTCAATTTCAGACTGCTCATCGCTTTGAGTGCAGCCTGGTTACAGCCCAGGCTGGAGTATATTATACAATTAGGATGCCTTCAGCACTGCAGTGTTAAAACTGCAGGCCAATGTTGAACCCGCAGACAGATGCAACCACAGAAGTTAATTCGAGGAGAAACAGGTGTTACATTCAAACAATTTAAACATGGAAGTCAAGTTGATTGGAATATTTCACAATCACGGATGGAAACAGCAAAGTGGTGATGCTGATTTATAAGGAGCAATTTGCTAAATACTTTCATTATAACACACTCGAGCACTATATAAAAAGGTTATTTAGGCAGATAGGGATCCCTGCCATCATAATTAACCAATTAAGCATGTCTGAATCATTAATGAGCTGTGTTTTCTTAGCTTTGGTGAATTCCTTCACATGAATTAACAAGCATTAGGCTTTCATGTGAGCCATGTGCACACACCAGATTGAGACATTTTGATGTGGAAGTTGTCAGGATTAATCTATTTATTGGAGGTAGGATCAGTCTGCCTGCTGCACATTTGACAGGCTTTAAAGGGCAACGGAAAGGTGCAATGAGCTGATGTAAACAGGGTCATGTGGTTCAGAACAGTTTGTTGGGATGGATATATATTTTCATTTAAAAAAAAACTTTCATCCTATGTTTTTGGAAGATTGAGGTTCTCTGGTAACATATCAATGACCAAAATTGTCAGTTTCACCCCCCCATCAAGAACATTTATTAAGTGAAATACATTAGAAATAAGCACTCTTTTCATTTGTTTTTAAATAGGATGTCCCTGTGTCCATTGCTTGTGAATTTCAGTCCATATGTTCATTA
The DNA here is from genome assembly GCA_008360985.2 of Macquaria ambigua. NCBI lineage: Eukaryota > Metazoa > Chordata > Actinopteri > Centrarchiformes > Percichthyidae > Macquaria > Macquaria ambigua. The sequence continues at coordinate 5,141 of VMKM01002921.1, forward strand.
AAATTTGCTCCTTTAGAGGTCCATACACATTACACATTTTTTTTATTGTCAAGTAATCTCTATTTAAACATCCCAAACAGAGTAACATTTATCTTCCCTTCCACTCAGACCATGCAATCACTTCACTTTGTCTTCCTGAAAGGAGGTCCCCCCACCCCACTTGATACATCATACCCACTCCGGCACCTCACTGAATTGTTTACAGACATACCATAACACATTCTCATGTGTAGGAATTGAAAAAATAACTGGGGGGGGACAAAAATGTTTTCTGCTGTCTGAGGGTAACGGTATGCAGTACAGGGTTAAGAATGTGATAATTGAGGGTGGACAGCCCACAGCGAAGCTATCACCTTGTTATGAAAGAACTGAATGCTAGACCCACCCCAACATTTCTCCTCTTTCTCTCTCTCTCTCTCTCTCCCCTTAAATCCTCTTTGTATTCTATGAAATTACCTCAAAATTAGCCACATTATTTAATTCTTTTAGGTTGAAAAATGCAGTAACATTTTTTGCCATTCTTCAAATGTGACCGTGTGTCCCTTGATTCTAGTGACAGCAAGTCTCCAAAAATCCAGCGTGACAGGCATCTTCTCCACAGGTTTTCAGCTGACAACCGCCACTGCAGCATTTAAACAGACATTTCCGAGGTGTCATGGGGTGTTTGTTTGATGCGACTCTGTCGGCACAGCACCATCTCCAGTGTTAACATCACTACCATTGGAACATCTCTGGTCAACAGCAATGCAAAATAAGCTCTAACATGCAGCATATTACTTACATGTAAAATGATAAAAACACATGTCTGATAATTCTTCTAAACTTGTATCACCAGCTCTTCTTAATGTGCAAAGAACCCTATTCATGCGCAACATTTTCTCCCCACAAAATGATCGCCATAACTAGAAATAAGGATCAGATTGCAACTGAGCCGCAGCAGCACTGCTAGCCAGATAATAAAGACTGAACTGCTGAGAGTCAAGTATTTGTGCTCCATTTGCCCACCATGCTGCAAGGACTTTACACTGTGGACTGTTTTGGTTGGATTCTGTTGCCTATACTGTTTGTGTAACAACAGGGGCTTGAAATCTTTTTGAAGCGGATTACTAAGTGCTTCTGTAACCTATCTATGTTTGTAGAGAGCCAGCTATGAGATAATATCATTTGCTATTGTTAGAATTCCTACAAATGGTAGCTTGTTAGCACTCCAGCCACTTCAAACTGTTGTTTGCCTGCTTTTGCACATTTGACAGGCAAGTAGAAACACTTTGAAGTGAGTGTATGCCTGTTGTTAATATCCTCCTTATGTTCATGGGCCAAAGCTGGACTGGTTTGAGAGCTTGCCTTTGAGAATGCATTTTGTTATGTTAAGGCACTGCGAGACAGGCTGAGTAGGAGGACACCTATTCTTACATACATACATACATACAATGCACACTAAAAGCAGATGAACTGCTGAGCGTCAGGAAAATATAAATATCAGCCAGCTGTGTCAGTGCACATATCAGCACTGCAGCCCAGTGTCTCAAAGAATTACATCCATATTAGATGATTCCGCACCACACAATTTAAGTTCAGTGCCAATGCAGGAAGAAACATGCTCCCTACGTAGTGAGGAGAGTAAGAGTGTGAGGGTTGGCATGGTGAATGAGAGTGGAGCGTTCACACCCCATTACAGACCTGCAATACTTTCACCTTTTTATTAACTCTAACCACAATCTTCCCCTAACCTTAACCACAGTGTAGTTGCCATGTGCATACCTGTCTACAACCTGTTCTCAATACACATATACTACGTTACTGCACAATCTGATAACTATTACTGTAAACCTGTCTACCACAGTATTATATTATCTTTATTTATATTTTATTTCTATACTTTAGCTGCTGCACTATTTCATGTCTTCGATTCTAATTACATTTTACTACTGACTATTTTATACATATTTGTATGAACATTGTTGGAGGGACCCTGAGATCTAATAATTTCAATGCCAATGACTACTTCACTGTAACTGTTGTGCTTATGACAATAAAGAACTTGAACTTGAACTCAACGTTCCTGTCTCGCAATAGGGTTTTAGCACTGACAGCATATATCAGTGAAGGAATTATTTGTTGAAATTTATAAATTGAACTTTATATTTTATACGCCGGAGGTGAAGAGAGACTGGTTTATTCTTTTCTCAAGACAGACTCATTTTCCCACGCACATTATACTACAAGACACTGCACTAAAAGAGTAGAGTAAAAACTCATTTTGAGATGCTACAGAGGCCATTAAAACTTTTTAGTCAAATATGAATTCAAAACGTTCACTTGCCTTTTGATTGGTCAGAGGTGGAATAAAGATGTCACAATACATGGCTTTAATGTATGGTGGCTTTAAGGGATGCCAGGACGAACTGTGCATGTCTGCACATGTAATTAGCAGCAACATTTTAATTAATCAAAACCCTTTTTTTTGCTAAACTTGTGTATAATGCCTGCAATTCTCACAAAATCCTTTCCTGGTAGAAGGTCATCACATTCAAATTCTGCCTATACATAAGCTCTTTCTGAGTTTATGCTCATATAATAAGTGTTTTTGAGACTGAGCTGCTTGTGAAATTAGGTTTCAGGAGATAAACAGCAATGAAAGCAAGTGGTAAGATTTGTCCACATTTTGTGCAGACCCTGTGAGAGTTAAAGCTGACTGGGGAGAGATCATAGAGTTCACTGACTCTTCTCTCAACTTGTTTATGTGAGTTAGCGGGTTAGTGAGCCACAGCAGTCCAATGGTCTCTCATCGGCTCAACAAAAGCCCTATCGCTAACAGCCAGAACATTAGCAGACCTGCCAGAGTGGCTGTGCACAGGGCGTGTCATCATTGCCGGCCCACCAAAATAGGTATTCTAGCTGGGGGTGTCATTCCCTGTGCTAAATACATTAACTCTGTGGCTGGGCTAGGAGTGCCACGCACATCTGCAATGCCACCTCTTGTAATAACTTGCTAATTAAAAAATGGCATGCACAATTAGAGCTCAAAATTCATGATCCAATAAAGTCAGAGCATCAAGCATGATATCATCTTCCTCTAAAGTAAAAGGGCAAAGGACACATATATTATCCACAGCAGAGTAATTATGATGATGAGAACAGGCCAGCATTTTAATATAGCAGAGATGGTAGTGCATTAATAAAAGAGATGATATATTCTAACAAGCCCCTACATGGGTGGGTAGAAGGCTTGCTATCATGTTTTGTTTTGTTCTTTACCCAGTGGTGGAAGAAGTATTCAGATCATTCACTTAAGTAAAAGTACATCTGCAAAATTGAATTAAAGTATCAGAAGGAAAATGACCCCGTTCTTTGTTACCTCTTGAGCTTTGAACAATTATTTAAAAGAAAATACCTGAGCAGTTTAGAGGAAATCTGTCTCTGGTGGAACTGTTAACAACTCATAGACACAACAACTCAGACTCACACACTTTTTTTCAAGGGGTCAACTGAAAAACTGTTGAAGATTAAACCAGTGGTTCTCAACCTTTGTACAGTTGCTGTACATTTTATAAGCTTATCAAATGTTTTATAAAGTAAAATCTTCAACTGAAAAGCAACCAGTAATTCCAGCTGTCAGATACATGTAGTGGAGTAACGAGTACAATATTTACCTCTGAAATGTAGTGGAGTACAAGTATAAAGCAGCAGAAAATGGAAATACCCAAGTAAAGTACAAGTACCTCAAAACTTGAGTAAATGTACTTATTTTCCACCACTGATTTTACCTCACAGTAAACACAACACAATCAAAGCTGTGATTATGTGAAAGAACAGGCCAGAAAACATCTCAGTTGGACTGGGCAATCAATGAAAGGCTGGGACAGGAGTTTGTTTGGTGAGGTAACCAAGGAAATGTATCGTTTCTTGCTTTCAGAGAAACTATATCTGCTTACACAACGTTTCCAATTGGGCAAACACAAACTATTCATCTTGAATAGATTTAGTGCGAGGGAATTGGCTGCAGGTATGTGATCTCCCTGAAATTGCTTTGTTTTGAGGGTGTATTTCCCCACTGGCTTACACACATCAGCCCATGCACGAGTTGTGTAGCGTTTGATTTGTCCGGCATCAAAGACTGTGGTGTGAGATTTTCCTCTCTGAATTGAAAAATGGTACCAGTGATTTAAAATAAAACAGTCGCACTAAAATGAGGAAAACATGCATTTGATGTCTGTTTACTCTTGTTACCCCTATTTGTTTTTCATTTTAAGGTTAAAATTGTGTTCACAATCACTGCAGTAAGAACTGATAATATGTATACTTTATTCTTTTACAGCTTTGACTGGATAAATTTACATGCACATGAACACATTTTACAGAGGTCACTGCTCCGTGTTTCTGTTTTTTTGGATTGATGATTTGAGTTGATGTGCAATCTGTACCCCCATTACAATATTAAGCAGGCTGGTAGCACTATATTTATATAGTCCACTGTTGAAACTCTAACATCTACTTCCTTTTACTTTATTGTAAAGTGTCACTTGCCTACTTGCTCTATCTCTGCAGTATAATCCAAACCCAGACCTTAACCCTGCTCCTTAGATTAAAGGGTATTTTACATTTTCTGAGCTCTATCTTTGTTTTATACTCCAGTAATCTTTCCTTCTCTCCATCCTGGCCAATTCAAGTGGTTATTTTCCAGAGCTACCTTGTTTTAATCCAATATTTGGGTTAGCTGTTTAGCAGTAAACATAACCGCAATTAACCCAGACAGTTACTACAACTTCACAACTTCCAATTTCCAATTAAAAGCTACCATTCATTTCAATGTCCTTCAACAAGTGTTCTATCATGATATTCCCATAGTAAATATATTGGCTGTAATTCCAGGAGGAACTGAGGAAAGGGCTAAAATGTATTTGTTATAACTAGTGGCCGCCATCAAGTGTATTACAATTAGATTATGCTGTCAAATGTTAACCATAAATATCCACATTTGGAAATGTGATTTTTTAAGGCAAACTAAAAGGTTACGTATTTTTTTTAATGAGTCGAGATAATTTTTTTTGCTTCTTCAGGTAAATAAACAATGTAAAAAACCCACTGAATTATATTAAAAAGCTGTATTGTCCCAAAGCTGAAAACAGCTATTTTTCCTAGTTTTCACAGGACAGTGACGGATTCAAAAAGCATTTTATGAGACAAAGCAAATCACATATGCAGTATTGCTCCAAAAGTCCAAATTTATAAATTAGGTACAGTGCGGTAATGCCCCAGTTTATTCAAAATGTTCTATACTCTGATAAAGAGAAGGAAATGTACGCCATGTAAGTAGTAAAGAATGAAGCAGACACCTACATACATGCATAAACAGTGGCTGATTCTTTCAATTTTTAGGCATTTATAGCTGGAAAAATGCAAAAGTAGCTGGAACTGACATAGTAAAATGTAAAATTTCACTGCACTGCATAAGATGCTTAAATCAAAATATATATTTTTTTAAAGCCACTGTTAATTGTCCACTGTATTTCTGTGATGTTATACGAGTTAACCACTGCTATTAGCATGCTTGTATTACCAAACCAGTTCTCTGAAACAAAAATATGTAGGATAATTATATTGGTTGTGGCTTTCTCTGGACAGAAAATTGCTCCTATTTTAGGAAACCATGTTTCCCAATAACTTTTTTTTTTTGCTTGTTTCCGACCTGGTACAGATACCAGATTGCCTGTGAAACCCTAACCCTGCCTTCAGGTATTTGCTGCTTGCATTTTAAACATAACTCATAACTTCTGCTCTTGTTTCTCTTTTGAAAGAACTGTAATTATTTTAATCTAACTCATTTGTTTCCCAGTTAAACATGTTGCCTCATTATTGTGGAACAGGCACTCACACACCCTCTCTCTCCTCTCTAATGCCTTTATTATATAATAATGTAAACAAAATTATGTAAACCAATTATGTAAACAGAGCCCCTTGGAAATGTCTGCTGTGGAACTTTATCTTTGACTACAATTACATTTTGATTACATTCTAACCTGAAGGCATGCACACTAACACATCCGACTTGTCTAATACCTGTGAGACTCACAATTCCATGTGTTGTTTTGAGATTAATGATATTGTGTAGAGATTGACCGACTAGCCCGACAAGTCAGATATACAGAAAGCTACACAAGCTAATTGTATCTACTGGATCTCATCATCTATGCAGTGGCTGATTATCTTCAGGCAAAAAAAAAGTGTTAGTTTGACTTGCAAGAATATTGTGTATGGGTGTTGTCTCTCTACTGTCAATGTATTTACTCTGTAAACATAAAATATGGATAATATTTTCCCCTCAATAACAGATGAAGCTTTGCATACCATTCCCTAAGTCTCAGTTGTTGGATGTCTCAAGACACAGAAGGCTTCACTAACAACATAAGGGTCTCAGGCAAAGACTAACAGAAAGCCACTTCGCTAAAGCCCTAGAATAGTTAGGAATCACAGTGTCGGCGACGGGGAGGAGAGGATGAGAGACGATTGAGCAGCTCCGATACCATTAACAAGAGTAACAGACACTTTGTTTTCTGTAACCCACCCTGCCTAGCAAGAATCAAACAATGTCACATATGCTTGTCATCGATAATACCAGCCTAAGTGACCAGTCAGGTCATATTTTGCCTTTATTTTTGACCAAATTACAGTTATATTTAGTTCAGTTTAAGAGGGGCATAATAACGTCATCAGACCTTTTGCTTTATTTGCAAAGACAAATAGCACTCCTCTTGGGACAGAGATATTAGCTTGAATTAGAGATCCGGGTAGACTAACTCTGCATACATAGAGTCTAATATTTTACATTTACATAAAAATCCTTCATACGTTTTTCCATTTGTAGATGGATAAAATGTTACATTTACTTCCCAAGGCTTTGTACTGAAAACAATTCAGCAGTACCACAGAGGCTGAATGTAAAGCCATTTGAATGAGGCTGTTGCTTAACACCATTCTTGCTCACGTTCAAACACTTCCCACACCAAGGCAATAATGTGCCAAAAGAATTGTATAGATAAGACCTTGAGCTTTGCTTTATTTGCTAATGAGAAATAAGACTTGTCGGGACAGAGATGTCAGTTTAAAAAGGGTATATCAGGAACACATTTTTATTCTCTCCTTAAGTTTTGATTCGTCATTTCTTTCAGGAGGCAGTAAAAAATACCTGATACTGTTATATAATTTGGGTAATCTACTGTCTCAGTTAGTCAGGACTGGTGCTGTACTCTGTTGCCGCCAAATTAAAAAAAAATAATGATAATTAGATGGTAATGCCTTTGGAGGCTGACTACTTGTTGTTATGCATGTTAACCTACCTAGCATTCAAGAACAGACACGATTGTTGATGAGGGGGGTTTGAACCTTGTTCAGGAGGCATGGAGACATCAGGGTTGTACTGATGAGACAATCAGGTAACGGATATGCTCTAACTTTGAAGGGAAAGACAGGCAACTTTGAGTGCAGACTGTCTAAACTTAGCTAAGTATCATGATTGTAACATGGTCACGGTGATAACTAGAAACCTTTTGGAACATGTGACATTCACTTATTTTTGTGTGATCACGCTCCATGGATAGCACAACAAGCCTCTTACTTAAATGACGAAATGGTTGTTTGCAATTGCATTTTAAAAACGATCCATATTCCCCTTTTTCTAATCTTCTGATCGTCTTTCTCACTCTACCTCCAAGATGACATTGCTCGCCAGTGCCTTCCAAGAATAAAAGATTAAATGAAAAGGTCTTGGTCATAGATAAAAGAAACCAACGATGACTGAACAGCTGTCTCAAAAGCTTTGTTGACCTAACCAAGGACTCCAATGGTCTCTCAGGGAGGTAAGAGAAGTGTAAATGCCTTTGCTTCTAGGAGACAACAGTCATTATTTGCACATTCACATTATTCTGGGATTCTTGGCAAGAAGACAATACTCAAAGTAATCAATATAATGTGGCATTGGCTGTGGTTCAAGTAAATCTTGTATTTGTGTTGGTCTCAAGAGAATCAAGAATACCAGTCACAGTGTTCCAGAAAACAGAATATCTTTCAACAGTAAAAGGTAATTTCACATTCCTGAGATCCTTCAAATATTCACTAATTATCCTGATTAATTCAGCTGACTTAATGCCACCCAGTTTGACACTGTATCAACTTGACTACCCGTTTGCATTCATAGCAGTCCACACTTGAATGAATAATGACCCAGATGCCACGGAGCCCAGGTCCAGATTCTCATTCCACTGGGATGAACCCCAGACATGTGGCTTGATCTCAGGTAATACCTGTAAGATCATTTTCCTGATGGCAGGTTACCTCGTTGCTGTAGGTGCCAAAAGAGAAATATGTCCTGTTTCTCAGCATGGTCTGTGCGCAGTAACAACACTCTGGTGTTGAGGTCTGAGGAAAAACAGCTCCAACACAGACAGGCTTTTTTTTTTTTTGTAACAGGGAAACATGCAGCCTGGGGCCTGAAGCCTTGTTATTTTGACAGAGCTAAATCAACCTTGCTGGTGTGAGCGTGCAAGATGACTTTCAAAGCCAGAAATCAGTCATTTCTTTCCTTGTACATGGCGAACAAGAATAGAAGATAATTCTCTCCGTCTTTCAGCATCATGTCTGTAAAATAACATTTCTACAGAACATCAAATTCCCACAGCATTCAAGAGTCATGGAAAGTATATTTCAAGGAACTGGCCAAAGGTCAGAGTGGTCGCTGCATTCAATACTAAATGAAGGAAAATCCTTGAAGGTATCAAATTTCACCCCCATCTCCTCTCGCACTGTGGTTTCTAGTCTTCCTTTCAGCTGCCTGGTTGGAGCTGGAGAACTGACTGAGTTTGAAATCGTCATCTCAGGGAAAGATAATGGGAAACCCATCGGAGTCCTGCTGAAGCCGGGAGACAATGCAGTCTGCGCCTCACAAGTCAACCTTTAGTGAGAATGCACATGTGCTGTTCTCTTTTCATTTCCGCAGCTGAGCTCCAAGGCCATCGAACAGAAGGAACAAAAAGGGAGACGCTCATACAACAATTTGCCACTTACCTTGCAATAAAATCTTGGGGGCAACTGTACAGAAGGCACTAGTATTTTATCTTATGAGAAATCAGATGACACAGACATCTGTTGATATTTTAAAAAGTAAGATTCACCAACTAAAGCAACAGCTAACAGCTATTGGTCATATATTTTCTTCATTTCCTCATTGCTAGCTGGCCAAATTTGAATTACATGATCTAACACAGACATTTGCACTTCAGCTATAACAATGTTTCATCTTTCCAAACCATCAACTGTAAATGTCAGATTCTGTGTTGAAGAGCAAAGGCCTCTTTTTGTACTTGCAATTTTTAACCTTGCAAATACAGAGCAATAACCACTGTGATCAAAGAGGAAGAGATATTAATTTCTTGCCAAAAGTAGCCTCAAAAGGCCACAGTGAAATGCGGCCATGATATGTTGCATTTAGTCACAGAAACACAGCAGTTTTCCTGAGCTGTTTGGCCCGAAACAACTTCACGCAGTAAACACTGCAGATTGACAGTTAATTCCATCAGGTAGGACTAGATTGATAATTTTAAGAACCTTTTATTGATTAAAAAGTATCAAAATGTTGGGCTTAACTCAAGTGGAAGCCACTGCTCAGTTGAAAAATCCAATAATGCGTCAAAAATAATTGTTTGTCACCATAGTGGTAGTCCAAATAGAACCTCTGCACATGTGGTGATATAGTGAAGATCGCCAACAACACGTAGAATGACAGCAACATATTGAACAAGCCAGTTTAAAGGGAAAAAAACGCATTGATTTGTAATTAATTCCCCAGTGGGCGTGGGAGAGGGAGTGGATATGCTTAAGCTTAGCAGTTTGGATGATGCAAGCTAAAGGAGTTCTGTCTTCTTGTCGCAAATTAAAGCAGGCGAGGGATAATTCATCAATGAAGTCGTCTTCCTGATTGAACTTTCACTAAGCCTACTACAACAGTGTAAGGGTATTCAGGGGTGGATTTTCCTTTTAAGCACTTAGATGGTGTTCTTATGCCGAGCGATTTACAATTAGAGAGAGCAGGTAGGAGTTCAACGTCTTGCTCAAGCACTGTGCCGATGACTGACTGATGATGGGCTTTCTTGGCTCCCACAGAGCATGAACCTGCAACCTTTTGCTTACGAGATGGTCTCTCTGAACACTGAAGCACCCTGCAGAGCGAAGACAAAAGCAGTAGGGCTTATACCGAAACCACTTCATTCAACCTCATATCATTCCCATCCTTCACTCATATGACCCAGGAGAAGCTCCTCAGCATGTCAAACTTGTATGCTCATCTCATTCACTGGCTCAATCATTTTTGTGGCGAGAAGTCTCTGGGAGTCCTACACCCCCTCACCACCAACCGCCTCCACATTGTTTTTGCACTGTAACCAGCCGGATAATTCAAACTTCATGACTTACTCATTGCATAAACAAACACAAGTCCAAACAGCTGCTCAGCAAACGCTCCTCAAACACTTTCTGCTTCAAATCCCTTTGCAGTTCTCACTACTCGCTTAATTGGTATTCTTAGCTCCAAGTGTCATTTGGTCAGGCTCAAGATTCAAATCTACAATTAGCCTATGACTGTGTGCAGTGGATATAGTTACTCCTGCTGTCCTAAGACATGAAAGAGCTCCAGAGATCTCTGCCAGCAAGGTCAGGGTGACGTTCCAATACTCTCTCTCTCTCTTAACACAGCAATACCAGGTGGGAGCCAAATACCAACTGAAGCTCTTTCCCTAGCATGAAAAAGAGACGTAATTGTTTACTCTGCGTGCACAGTCGGACAGCTAGGAGGGCTTATCCTTATTATGTAGCGAGTGCTGCAGCAGAGACAGAGAGAAGAGAGGCCTGTTTGCCCTGGCTCCCCAGAGGGAGCTCTATTCAACGGCAGCCTGATGGATGCTCATGCTTTTGTTCTCAGGGTTTTCCACAGGCTAACAGCGATGCTTTTCTACCGTCTAGCTGCCATCTGCATTTATGAGACCCCAGCTCCCTCTCTCTTTCTCTCTCTCTCTCTTTTTTTTTTTTTTTTTACTTCTTTAAATGAAATGAAATTATACCTAGCAGACTTTTCCAACTTCAAGAGTAGGAACAGTGTGTGGCATTTTAATCTGTGATTTGAGATGTAATATGTGGTTAGTTGGAGTGCTAAAAAGTTTTATGGGTGAAATTTGGATGTTCTTTGTGCTGGAAGGAATGTGTAATGAGAGTGTTTGCCATAGAAATGAAATCTAAGCACATATGCATAACATAGCAGCCCTTGAGCTGCCTGATGTTCTGCCTTAATCACATCATACAGTTTAGTCCATAAGTATTTTGACAGAGATACATTTGTGTATTTATGGCTCTGTGCTTCATTATATTGTATTTAAAATGAATGAATGAATATTTGGTTAAAATGCTGAATTTAAAGTTCTTCAGGGGCTTTATATACAAATAAAAAAATAAATGCCATTATAAATAAATAAATTTAACTATTGATACATAGTTCTGAGTTTTGGGGAAACAAAAGGCAGAAACTTAAAAGAACAAATGTATATTAAATATTTGGTTGTAAATTCTTGTAGTAAACTGTCTGAAGTCTACGACCCATAGATATCTGCCGACGCTTCCCTGATGATGCTCTGCCAGGCCTGAACAGCAGTCAGCTTAACTTTTTGCTAGTTTTTGGGGCTTTTTGCCTTCAAACTGGTTGGCCTTCAGAATGGAAACACATGCTTTGTTGTACTGAGTTGTGGTGACTGACTTGGCAAGTCAAGAGCATTGTCTGGCCCTACGAAAACTCCTCATTTGCCTTGGACTGTATGTTTGGTATCATTGTCTTGACGCATCATCCAAAAATGATTTGCACTGAGTTTTGTCATGAGGAGTTCTACTTAGCCAGTGAAAACAGCTTTTGAAGAGCTTTGTCAAGTATGAAAAAATAACCTTGATGTCACCAGGATTCATTTGCTTAGGACTGCAGACTTCAAATATTTCTGGGAAAGCTTGCATCATAAACTGGCGGTGTACAGTAGATGAGCTTCAAAGTTAATTCTTCAAAACAGCTGCCAACAAAACCTCAAGGTCCATTTAGTAGCTGTTCTGGAGTTTTCAACCACATAATCTTCATCAGCAGATGAGTTTGCTCAGTTGTCAATGAAATGTGGATGATCAAATTCCCATTTTTTTGTCTTTGTCTTTTTTTTGAGTATTTAAGGATGTCTTGTCAATGTTGGTCCAAAAGTTGAGCTGCGAAAATGAAGAATGAACATTTAAGTTGTGGGAATTTACCAAAATATGCTAGTGATTTGCATTGTGGGAAGTGTAGGATCCAGCATTTTTTAGTTTAGTTCAGCAGTTTAGTGATTTTGACAATTGTATGGAAGTGCAAATGCTAGAATGCTCCATTAAAGCTAAAAGTAAATGATACAGTAAATGAGTTGACAGGGAATGAGGTATCCAACAAAGGTCCCCAGCCAGACTCTTACCAGGGAGATTGTGATTATATGGTCAGGGCTTTAAACCCTTTGGTCACAAAAAATGAGCACTTAAACCATAGGTCGTCATTGGTTCATTTCAAACCAAATGTGCTGGAGAACAGAGCCAATGTGTTCCTGTCCTATAGTTATGGACCATGGTGATATGGTGCTGATTGTTAAGCTAAGCAGGTGTATTCAGCTTATTAGGCTTTCCTTAATCCACTGCCTTAACTAGTAAAACTAACTCATAGTTCCACCGTTCGACGTATTCTGCTCCAAACGGAGCCACAGCGAGTTATCAGAGCAGAGTGTAAAATACTTAAGAACAGAGTCTTGGTTATGAATGATGCAACTTCTCTGGAAGCTTCAGCCCTAACCTGTTACAAGTGAATGAGTACACTTTGGTGACTTAACAAAGTAGTTCACCGTTTTCATTTCATCACTTTTAATGAAATATGGATGAAGCTGATATCTATAATAGATAAGGATATCATACAGCATGTATATTAGACAGTCAGATGAATCGATAGGCAGGGAAGAGTGAAGGCAGGATTTGACCAAAAATATTTCATTAGGCTTGAAAAATGGGTTGCGCTATCAAGATCAGTATTGGCTGATTAGAAAATCTGATAGCTTGACTTTGACATTTACCAGTGATTTCTCCTATTTCTATTCAGAAAATACAATTCGACCTTTAAATACTCAACTGAACCTGCGAAAAGGATAAAATCAGTCATGTGGTGAGCAAGAGAATGGGATATGACATCTGGTTAGAAAGAGGAACATTATTAGTTCCTTGTGGTATGTCAGAGATTTGTCCACGGCCTGATAGCCCCGCTGTCAGAAAGGCAATATCACAGAACAGATGACACCACATTATAGCAGCACATAGGAGGAATTAATTAACATGATCTTATTGTCAAGTAGGAAAAGAGAAGAACATTACGATCTCCTCAGATCGGTAACTCGCTGATAGAGTACCCTTTAAATGCCTCTGAATCCCTCTATCTCTACTGTCATTTCATAAATGGTGTCGTTTGTCCAACGTACCACGTATGACAGCTACAGCACTGGGTCCTGGTGTCTGCTTGCATTGGTTTTTATGCCCCTCCAAGTTGAATGTGCTGACTACCGGCTCAGGAGAAGGAAATTAACCAGTTGAGTAGCTGCACAGTCAGGGTTATGTACATTGGTTTGCCAAATGAGTCATTCCATTATATTTTCTAACTTCCTGGCTATCTATTTTGGAAAAGACTTCAATCAAGAAATCCTAACTGAAAGTAAGGCTTAAAGAGTTCTTAAGCTTAAAGAATTTTTATGGGGACAATCACGCCCTCAAGCCATACAGGAATGCACCCCCAATGGACTCTAGGTCGCTTCAGTCGCACACTATAATGGCAGCTGATAGCAGCAGAGATTGGAACTGATTTTAAAGTGATAAAAGCAACAGGATGATTGGCTCACAGAGGCTGTGGCAGAATCGGATTGGTTTAAGGAAAAGGGTGAAAACACTCAGCCAGCCAATTAAGTTGGAAGCATTTAAGTAAAAATCTAAATGGTGTATGTATGTATGTGTGAAAATGTAGACTGCATTTAAACTTGCATTAAATAATTTTTTGGCCACTTGTGGGTAGCACAATGAGCTGTAACACAAAATGTTTTCTTATGAAGATGTTATGGCAAATGTGTTAGCAAACAGTTGCTTGTTTATACATCCAGCAGACACGGGGTAACATTAGCATTCATTTAGAGTCATATTTCTGGCCACCTGATGAATTGTAGTCCAGTATTCTTTCCTTTTAGCTCTATTCATTACCAATGAGAGAAATATGTGGCTCCTTAAATGCTAAATGCTCCACTATGTTTACCAGCTAGTTGCTCATTTAAATTAGCAGTTTTATAAAGGATTAAGTTAGCAACTTTGTCTGTTTGCTGTTTGGTGCTAGACAGGTAGCGTGTGGGTTTTAGAGCTAAAACAGCTCCCTGCTGCATCTGAAAACAATGCTGATAAGAGCACTGAGAGTGAACCAAAACAGTAAAATTGTGGAAAACCAAAACAATGAGCTGAAAGACACCACAGTGGTAGTACTCTCTTCTTTGTCCATTTAGGCACAGTGTGCATGCTAACCTAACATGCTAGGTTAGTGAAAACCTACTAGGTAATAGGTCTACAAGCCTAGCAAGCATTTGCAAGCCATGTCTCATAATTCAAGGTCTATGCACATAGCTGCTTCAGTCTAAAGCTAAATGCTGAAGTTTGAAATCCTGTCAAAGCAGAATTTTCCTTTGTGATTTTTCTGCTAGAGATTGAATACATGAGATACTGACAGCACAGGGAGCAAGATATCCCATCTATTGTTATCTCGAGCTTCAGTACCGCCGGTAACTGTCTCTTTATATGATCTTACAACATCCGAGGCTCCGGCTAACAAGCTGGACAAGTTGGCCGTTCTTATTAGCTTCAGGTTGGACATTGGTTAAACATGTGACAGAGCCTACCCTCAGCAAAGACTGAGTCAATATTAACGGTTCTGAAATCTGCTTTACACTGGCAGAACTTCCTCTAAACTCCACTGAACACACAGAGATCTGCCAATTGGTTATTCAAATGGAAGACTGGATAAGCCTGCCTCTGTACGGAGAGAAATGTTCATCTTAACAAGTCATTGAGATTTCTGTAGATAAAAGAAAGATCCAAGGCTCTCGAGAAATCTGTAAAAAGCCTTTAATCTATCCAGTTTAGTTCAAATCAGGAAATGGACATACCATTGAGGCTTTTTTATCAGATTGTATTTTCAGGGAGAAATCTAAATACACAAAAATTGTAAAACTGAAAACAAGCTAAACCATGTTATGTTATGTGTGCTGCCAGAAATGTTCATCTGAACAAGTACAATGGGTCAGAAATGATGTTCTGGTTTAGAAATTTCTACTTCAGTCCCAGTCCCTTTAGCTGCCTGCTGTGGGAAATTCTCTTGCTTATCCTGGTAAAGGACTTGTTGACATTGCAAGCTGGGGACAATGCTGCACCTCAGCGGATATTTGGCCACACCAAGGGACTGAGCGACTGAATCCAGGAGTTGGCAGCGGGGATATTTGGAGACTTCAGCTACAGTAAGCTTATTTGACATAAGCTCTAATCACACAGGACCAATTACGAACTACCTGGGATCATGTGGTGATTTCTGATGACTGCTGAGATTGTTGGAGGTTTTAATCCAGTACAAATCAGCTGTGCCTGTAATCCCAGCCCTAGTTACCTACTGTGTATTAGCAAAGACAAATGTCTGAGAATAACTGAACTCTTGATTGGTTCACAGTTTCACTTCCTCTCACACCTAATGTGTACCTTTCTGCAGTCTTTATAAATGGAGGCACTCGAGGAATTGCACCAAATTACATTATTGCCCAGTGTTTCACAAAACACAGGCTGGGGAGTAATTCATTAATCAAATGAGATCTCTACATAATACCAGTCCCATGCTAATAGGGCTAACGTCCCTGGTGCTGCCAAGGTACAAGCGAGAACAGGCCACCACCACAGTGAATTAAAAAGGTACATTTGTAATGCCTCAGCAAAAACAGTCATGAAAAACTTGACATTGCTGGCCTGATTTTCACCAGGGAAGGACAAAAGATGCAAGGTTTTAAGCGGGCACAGGTGACAACAAAAACCAAAATCTTTAGTGCACACACTGAATAAGAAGACCATCTGAGCTCAGTCTCTCCTTTGACATGAAGTTTCTCATCCCAGGTGCCGAGTCTGATATGCTGACTCTAAGGTATTGCAGGTATTGCAGGTGACAGCAGCTCAGTAGCTAGAGAAATAAAAAAGTGAGTGAAGATTTGGTGAACCCTGGAAAAAATTGGATATGAAACTTAACCCAAAATGTGCCCCAGTGGAGCATTTCAGATGCCAACAGTAGACAGTATTCCTGAGCAGCTCAGAGGTAAGAAGAAAAAAAAAAGGGAACCTGGGTGTTCTGAAGACTTGTTCAGAAAATCCCCCAAGTACGTCAAGGATAAAAACCAGCTGAAAAGCATCATGTCATCTGTCAAGCCAATTAAAAGAGACACTCGCGCTCGATTCAGGAAGGGAGAATAAGCTCCGGATCTTCAGCTGATCCCAGTCTATAAACGTGAACCACTCAAGTCAGCAATTTGATTTTACCGTCAACAAGACAGGACACCAAGCCCTCTTTGACTCTATCTAGATTGACTGACTTGGTGTCTGCAATGACCACGAGACTAGCCTTCTGTTATGATTTTACTATTGAACTGCAATGTAATGATTTATTTATGAGAAACATCTTGAACGTCAGGTTCAGAAAATATTTAGCAGTAAGACAATGGATGTAAATTTCGGTAACTTTGCTTGCATGTTCGGAAACATGTCATTTTCTGTCATCCAAACTGATAAGTTACTAATCTTTAATCTCTAGTACTGTCAAACAGTCACATAAAATCCTATGTACGCTATGATTAAATACATTTCCATAATGGAAACAGATATATTCACTTTATATCCTTCTTGAACAATGGAAAAGGCCACTTTTATCCCAGTCTTGCTTTTAATGTTGTGTTCTTTGCTTCTGTAAGAAGTTATGCGGTGCTATAACACGACACACGACTTACCGCCATTAACTTCTGAGAGACAACAGTAATTATCCTACAGCTATAAGAGGTCACTTATCAGGAAAATGTTTGAACTAACGACCAATACTGTCTTTATGCTTGTGAGGTTTCATTATATCAAAAAAGTACACAGGCTTCCCATTGTGCACCGATGACCCACAACTCATCTTTCTGATGAAGGAAGACATGGTCTGACAAGATATAATTAGGGCAAAACTTTATAGTGTTCCTGCAACTTGGTTGCTTTAATGGTGTAATTATTTGCTACTTTCCATAAATGCAAGATCCTTTGTCTTTATACATTCTGTTGGCCAGGAAGTAGGCTACAGACGAGGTTTCACAGCAGGACCGTGGGAGAGCTTGCCAGCTAGAGCTAATGTTAGGCAGCAGTGTTGTTTCACACTTCTTCTTCACACATCGCCAGCAACCTGCTGAGCAATCTACTGAGCTAAATGCACCTCAAAAAATGATGTATTGATTTACGGAGAGCTTATTTTAATATGACCACAACTCAGGTTTTCCCATTATTGGAACAGTAAACAAATGAGATTCTATATGGAGGTGTACTGTCATGTCTAGGATCATTTTTCAACACTGCGGGACCTACAGGGCTCTGCCACCCACACATTAGGGCTGGTCATTGATTACAGTTAAGCATTCATTATAAGCATGTCATTGTGCTGCATGAGAAGTCCCTGAAGCAAGATGTTTATCACTCTTTATGTCACTGTGTCCTGCAGATCTTGCTAGACTGAAAGCGGTTTAACTGAAACAAAACCTTGTAATTGTGTTGCTGCTTGACTTCAGTTGGTTTAAGTTTGACCTATAAGTTAGGGCTTAAAAATGGTTTAATTGAGTGTTGATGTATGTTAAATGTTCATCTACATCTTTCATTTTTTAATTCTAGGAAAAGACAACAAAAGACATGGATGTACAGAGTAAAAATGATAATAATGGCATATGATTAAGTATCTACATCCTGCTTGTTGCTGTGCTTTGGAGTTCAGACTGAACTAAGGCATCTCCCCAAATACCAATTATTTCAGCTTTTTTGGTTTCCTTCCATTGTCCATGCTAACACTCTAACAGCCAAGCTGCCAAGGGTACAAAAATCATGACATTTTCCTTAGGTTAATTATGTACGATTTATGTACTGTCATGGAGACGCTGGCAGATCTGAATGCCTCAGGATCCAATTTGGCACCACACATGCAGATCAGAACAGCAAACAAATGTGTCTCCATGCATCTTTATGCTTTTCTTGTATATCAGATCTGTGCCGCAGGTGACATTACACATCAGAATTGTGACTCTTGCAATTGCAGCATGAATGTAGCCATAGATACATTAGTTTACACTGTCACACTCAGCATAGAGACAAAAAAATACAGAGTAAACACATCTATATTCATGTATGCATTCAGAAGTCATCCATTTCTGTGCATGCAGAAACCAGAGAGGCCACTTGGAAACTGCCTGTCCTCCAGCGATGGAGGGTCCCGGTTCCATTTGGACCAGAGCAGCCCTCAACCCAGAGGCGGCACAACACCAAAGACACTGTGATAAGCACACTACCAGCTGCCCTGCTTATGCAAGCTCTGGCAGTATTATGGAGACTTACTAATGGAAAGAAAGAAAGGCAAAGATAGGGCAAAGACAGCCCAAATACTTATGTTACAACAAGTCTAAAAAAGGTACAGAGCTAAACCCTGAGGAACCCTGGGCTTGCACAACGGCAAATGACGAGCTCTAACTGCCCCCACTATGCCTGTCTTCAATGTGAGCATCACCGTGGGGTTAGTGAATGCTAGAAAGTTCTGTGCCTGCCTAAGAAGTGTGTGGATATGTTTTGCATTACATTTAGTACTCCAAGAAACACATTTCATGCATTCACAGTTTGACCCTTTTTTCCTGTTTGTGTACTACTGGTAGAATAATTGTCTTTTTATCTTTAGCGCACTGTGTTTTCCCTGCAAGTTTGCTGAGATGAAAATAAAGTATTCAATCTTGAATCTTTAAAAGTGGGTTGAGACTATTAGTATGCATTTGCATTAGCAGCAGGCATTAGCATGCATTTCATCGTACCAGACTGTCATAAAAAAAAAAACCTGATTTCTAATTGAAAAGAGAGAAAAGATTTTTCTTTCCATTTCTCTCTTTGCTGGTGGAAAATCGACACCGGGAGAAAGCAGCTCTTAAGTCGTTGTAATTGTGACTTGTTTGGAAGGGCACAATGTTTACCCTGAATGAATTCAGTTTGGATGTTATTTGCTTTCTCTGTTATGCCAGCTTCTCAATGGTACAAGCCCTGTGGGATTCTGATGAATATTTCAGTAAGAAATTCCTATGCTGCTCTGTCTCTCAGCTTCACAATGAATGCAAATTAACAAAGTGTGAAATCCTGCTGCCTGCTAAACTTATGAAATTATGACTTTCAAAAGCAGCGTGCACTGTCCATCTGCTCTGAGTAGAGCTGTACCTTTGGTTGTTGATGATTGCTCAGTAGATGATGAGTTCAGGCGTTTTGACGAAAACCTCTTCTTGTCAGCCTTGGGACTTCTAGTACAGTATTTTATTTAGGATGAAGTCTCTTGCAAGAAAAGAGTGAGATTCTTCAATTACTGTGTTAGTGAGCTCTACAGGAGAATTGGAGGCTGAAAAAAAGGAGAAATAAAAAAAGGTTTTCAGATTGGCTAACACACTTCCACTGCACTGTTCAATAGGCCTATCTTCTCCTTCTTAAAAATGGTCTTGCCCCAATTTTACATCTTGAAGGAGAGCACTTACTGCCTTTACCAAAAACCCAATTTCCCACTGAAGAGCAAAATCTTTCCTTTTTGTAGGTAGTTCCTGCATTTGAGGCCCTGATATGTTCAAGAGTATAAATTGGATACCCAAGTGTGCGATATAAGCTGCATTTCGGCTCTTTGAGCAGTGCTAGGAAGCAGATAACTGATGAGAGTGAAGCCCCATTCTATCTGCTGGGGTCACATTGTCTCATTAATTGCTTATGAGTTATCGCTGTACATATGTGAAACAGCTGGGGGCCATTACAATTTGGTTGGAAATAATACCCTAAAGAGCTCAGCGTTGCTTTGGAGTTGTATGTGTATGCGCGTCCAAGTGTGTGTGGTTGTCTGTCAGCAGTGTTGGAGGTAGTTTCCACCCCCAAACTAAATGAAAACCAAAATGTTTCCTCCCTCTCTCTCTCCCCCTCTCTTATCGGTGAGTACAACAAGGCAGGTGACTCATTAACATTCCCTGGCCGCCGCGGGATTAAGAGCTTTGCAGGTTAAAAAACGTGCCGTAATCAAATTATTCAAATGACCCTTACTCGGCTTCGACCTTCATAGCACCATTTTCGAGACAATTACACCGAGCAAGTTGTGCCTGAAACCATCTCATATCAGAGGGAAAGGGAGAGCAAGGAAGAAGAGAAAAATGGTGAGGGGGGCAAGGGAAGCGAAAGATACCAAACACAAAACGTCTAAATGGGGAGTTAATTAAAATTGTTCCCTCAAAGATTTTTTCTTCCAGTAGTGGATAAGGCGAGTCCTCACGCTGTGAAAAGGGAATATGATATCTTTTTGGTTCATTCACAGCAGGCACCCTGTGACCCTGCAAACTTGAAGCTTGGCAGATGAATACATCCTTAGAAGACTTTTCTTCTTTTATTCACCTGCAGGTATTTGCAGTTTTTGTTTTAGTGTGCATTGCAACCTACCTATGCAACCTATCCACTTGTGCATGTTTATTGTACGCTGTATCATAGGCATCAGAGAGTCTGCATGCAGCAGCGAGTAAAACACCAAAGAACAACCCTCAGGATTTTCTCTGAACTTTGTTTTTTGTTTTTTTGACAAACTATAAGAGGTGTTGCTCTTAATCAAGCTAGCAAAAGCCCTCTCATCAGGTGGAAGCACAGGCAGGAAGCTGTCCTGTGCGAACCACACCGCCTCTCTTTGTTGCAACACAAACTGTTTTTGTCTTTAATCATGCATCTCTTCAACTGTCCATATTTTAGAGCCAATTACCAAAAAGGTGTGTGTGTTTGTGTTTTCCCTGATGTGATTGCTTTGTGTTACCCCTGGCATTTGGGGGAAATTTAAGAAACAATCCGCAGCACATCTCATCATTTCTGAGCAGCGCTCCTGTTGGCCTCCAGGTAATTAGCGCTGGGCCTAGTGGGGGAAGCCAGCGTGGGCCTCCATTGCCAGACGTGATAAATATTGACTTAGTCATACTCTTTCTTCTGCAGAGTTAATTAAAGTGTGGACTGTTTATTTTTCTGGGGCTGCCAACTTGAATTTGATGCCCTGTATTAATCAACACCCACCATGCTTTCTGTGCATATGAGAGCCACCCTCGCCCTCTTCAATGGGAAATAACTGGAAAGTGCGAGTATTTGTGTATGGGCTTGTTTTGCAATCATTATCCCAGTGTTTTAGACTTTCAGGGTGAGGATGTTTTTCAAGGGAAGTTACTGTTGCAAATACTTATTTATTTTAGGTTTAAGACTTAGATTTAGAGTTATGATTAGAATTAAGATGAAGTTGTCATGTTAGGCGTTAATGCCCGGCTCGGTCAGGAGCATAACAAAGAAGGGAGGTCCACACAATAACCACTGTAAACAAGTACTTTATTAAAGATAAACTCAACATCAGCAAACTATGGTGTGTGAAGGCAGCAGTCAGTGGTGAAGTGTAGGTGTTGGATGCTATGAACTGTAAGTGCTAACCTAAAAGCATGAACAAAGGATAAACTAGACACAATCAAACCAAACCAAGGTGAGAGGGAGAGACAGAATGGAGGAGCCAGCCTAAATAACCCAGCCTAGCTGCCCAGGTGCAAGACATCAAGTTAGATAGCTCTGCCCATCTCTACCTGCAGGCAACCTGCAAAGGGAAAAAACATAAGACAGCAGGAGGCACACTGACAGAGTCAGAGGCTGTCACATAGGTGAGAGTTTAAAAACTGCACAGCAGTGGAGAGAAGGGGAAGGCCCTTCCTTGTTTAAACATGACAATGCCACCAATGCACAAAGTGAGATCCTTACTGATGTGGTTTTTCCAGTTTGGTGTGGAAGAACTTGACTGGCCTTCCAGGAGGAGTGGGGGCTGTTATAGCAGCAGATTAATTGCTATTAGTTTGGAATGAGATGTTCAACAATCAAATATGTGTGAAATGTTTGGGTGTCCACATACGTTTGTAGCGTATCATGCCATCCTTCATACTAAATATCTCAACACTTAACATTTCGATGATTTATTCAAGTGTTGTATATATTTTCTTCTTCAAATATGCCACAGAAATGATAATATATGTAATACAACAAAAACTGAGACACACCCTCACACGCCGCATAACAATTCCTCTGGTAATTATTACAGCCAGTAATGTATGAATTGTGTTTATTTGCAAACATTCTTGTTTTGTATTGTATTTTGTGTGTTTGTTATGTGGATGATCGGATCTCAGATTCCTCAGGTGATGTTGACATCTTGTACAAAAAAAGGTGCCTGCTAAATGCACCCTCCTTGTTCTTCGCTCATGTTGAGACAGGAAGCTGAAAGCCCGACGCATGCGAGTCATTTAACCCTACAAATTTGCATTAATATAAAAAGAATGGGGCAGGCAGTTTGGTGTTGCAACAGTACAACAGTAGAAAACCAGTGGAGTTGATGAGGAAAGGGCATTCAAACAAAGCTTGAAGCTACTAGACAGCCGAACAAGACGCTTTGTTTCTCCTCGGGATCATCAAACTGCACTTCTTCACGCTTGTGTTTGTTGTTGCTGGGTAATTGAGTTGCACTGCCGTCACGGTGCGACTCATCAGCGGCTCATTATTCCAGCTGCTGCCAGAGGAAGAGGCAACAACATCAGCTATGTTCGAGTGTGGTCATTACAATGGCGCCGTACCTTGAGTGGTACGCAGGAGAACATCTCTGGACCCTGTCAGGAAGACAGCCACTCCTGAGCCATAAATGATGCACTCATAAGATATTCATCTAAAACATGATACTATGCTCTCTGTTGCATTCATAATTCAGAGGGTCGAGTAGAGGTTTTTGGGGTTTTTTTTTTTGTTGTTGTTGTTGTTTTATAAACTCTAAATCCTTATGGCCTACACCCAGTGGGGCTCCGGCAGTTTTTCCACACAGCTTAGAAATGTATCACAATTCAGGGTCTACAGGAAGCCTGAACTCTAACAACAGGTCATTTTCTCCTCTGACATTTTTACTTTGTGCCATTTATCTCAAACCACATCCTTACTTTAAAATTTTAAAAAACATACCACACATTGACTGCAGATTGAAGCTGTGACTGAGTAAAATCAAAGGATGGAGAGAGTCAAGAGATCAATGGGCCTGTTCAGTAAAAGCCCCTTGAATAAGTGTGTGTGATCCAGGAACGGATAAACACCTGAATCTCATAAAATAATCCATTAACAGTTTTAAATATTGATGTAACATAATATCAGAGCATGCATCTCCCTTGAGTATTTAAGTAGGGCATGGCATGTTTAGCACCATTCAGACATGCACTTTAGTCTGTTAGTGTAAATGTCAGTGTCTTGTCTGAAAGAAAGTCGCTCTGGCAATCTGCCTACATACAAAATGACCCTCCCTACACAGCTGTGTGAATACAGAACATTCACTAAATACAGTGTGCACAAAGTTATGGTCCAAATGTCTGAATATGCATGATTTATTGATAAAGTGCATGCCCAGATATTACTTTTGATTTAATTTTCTTATACACAAACTAATTAAATCAGTTTACTAAACCACTTTAGAAATAATGTGCAATTTTAGGTTAATGAAGAAATGTTCTTCTCATGTAATTTCATGTGAGGTGAGTACCTTTTTTTTGTAATGCATAATGAGGATTTTTCTTCTTTTCTTTTTGTTCCCTTTGTCGTCAAGCCAACCTAAACTTTCAACCTTCATTCATGTTGCTTACAGAATTAAAAACACTTTCAACAAATTACTTTATGTAAAGAAATTAACAATATAAGAATAGGACTTGAATAAGAGCTAAAACATTTGTAAGCCTAATAACAGTGGCTGAGACACTGTTGGAGATCAAGTTCATTCTTGACCTTAGAAATGGTAGTTTGACAGAATAATCCTAACTCAAAAAAGGTCCACTTACTAGCTTTTTCTGGAGCTTTTAAGCTGCATCTCATGGTCTTCACCTGCAGTCTTAATCCACTAATGAAGATGCGTTTGAAAGCTCCAGAAAAAGCTAGTTAGTGGGCTGTTGGAGATGTGTAAAATAGGTAAACGTTTTCAATATGTCATTTCGAATCAATGGAGAAATTCCAGAGAAAATGTATTGTGGAGGTTACATGATGATTATCCCTCATCCCACCTCTGAAAACAGTCATCAATGAAGAATAAACAGACCCTCAACAGCATAACACCTTTTATATTGCTGCTACCGCTGTGCTGAAGGAGAAACATGGCTATAGATGTCCTTTATTGCTCCAGCATGGCAGTTAAAAAGTCAAAAAATGGTCCTAGCATGTTTGAACAGAGTCAACATGGACATTTACCATAATGAAGCCCTATGTTTGATCGCCAAAAAGACATTAGATCAGGGGTGTCAAACTCATTTAAGTTCATGGGCCACATACAGCCCAATTTCATCTCAAGTGGTCCGGACCAGTAAAAGCATTGCATAATGACCTATAAATAACACCTCCAGATTTTTCCCTTTTTATGTCAAGTACATTCTGAAAATGTTCAATTAATTAACCATCTATGTACAAAATAGATGATGAACAGCTTGAGATGTCTTAAGACAAATGAGTGCAATTTCAACAATATGTCTACTGTCATTACATGTGCATTACAAATTACAAATCACAGTGGATCTACAAAGGCACAAAATGTTTTCTTGGAAAACCCAACACTCTGCGTCCACTTTTCTCCTCTTTGACAAAGACATTTTCCACCGGCGGCTCCTGCATGAACAGTAGCCTTTGCTTGACAGCCACGTACAGTGTATATGAGCACATGGGATCTATAATAGCATATCCAGCATAGGGCCTGCTACTAGCATGCGGGAGACGTTAGCCTTCAGGGCTTTCTGCCAGAAAGGCTTGGTGCCTGCTGTTCTTATTAGGACAGCGCAGTAGGAATAGCAGTGCATTTTATTGAAAATTTGGAATTCATGACTTCTCTGCTATTTTCACACTTTGCAAAGTCATCCAGTGGGCTGGATTGGACCCTTTGGCGGGCCGGTTCTGGCCCGCGGGCCGTAAGTTTGACACCCCTGCATTAGATGAACCCAGAGATTGTTATAGATCTCTCAAAGGGTCTTATGATTCAGGATTTAATAGTACATTCTATTCTCTTAAAAGGTTGTTGCCTTTACCGTGCAGTACATGTTGGTCCATTGCCATCCTCCAACAGTAAGTTTACATTTACCGTTTTCCTACGCTATCACCAGCTTCCTCACCCCCTTTAGTCACGCGTCATATTCTTCCCTCTGAAGAATGATTCATTTTTTATTTGATCTGGATACTGGAAGTGGAGCTAAAACCCCAGAGAGATTGCTGCCTGTCCCTTCAGAAAACTCCATCTCACTGGCGGCGGACGTTTCTAAAGGCTGCAGCCATACTCCAGCATGGTTAATTTATACTGTAGATCACAAATGGGACTAAGTGTTGGATGAGTGATGCCTCCTATCTGATTCTTTGTCAGCAGCCATCAGCACTTTATTTGCTGATGTTCTATGTGCAGTTATCTTGTTTGATATGGAGGGATGCAGGGTCAGCGTTCATGACAGGTTCTGCCCCTGGAGTCCATGATTAGATAGCGAGATGCTGAGATAATGGAAGGGAAGAACTGATATTAGCGCGAGACTGCTGGACAAGATGTGCGATTCACACTACACTCAGACACATGTCTCACACCTTTCCTTTGCCAACAATAATATGACACACAAGTCAAATTGCCTTGTTTGTAAGGATACGGCAGTAATGGTGAGAAAGAGCTAAAAATCCTCTAGAGTAGCAACTGCTGGCAGGGGTAACGTTTTATGTTTGCCTCTACAAATGCACCAGTCCC
The DNA here is from genome assembly GCA_008360985.2 of Macquaria ambigua. NCBI lineage: Eukaryota > Metazoa > Chordata > Actinopteri > Centrarchiformes > Percichthyidae > Macquaria > Macquaria ambigua. The sequence continues at coordinate 31,362 of VMKM01002921.1, forward strand.
CAATTGATATGCAGCCGCCAGACACTTAGATCAGTCATAGAATAACACCATCAAACATTCATTCATGCTTGAATGTATTTTTAATATTGAATGTCAGAGTTATGATAAAGAGCGACTGGGATCTCCATTTGTGGCACTCACTGCCAGGCACTTCAGGTAATGGATATGAAAGTCTACACAGGGGAAATATCCCCACATCTAAAACCCAATAGTCTCTCTCTCTCTCAATACATTAATAATAACATTACTCATACAGAACCAGAAAAAAATCCACATATTGTACAAGACTCCACCCAGAAATGATGATTGTCTAACCCCTCTTGTGTGGATCCCTTGCCTCTGGCCATGTTACTCCTGAGACAGGCAGCCAGCCACCTGCAGGATTTCTTCCTTGATCAACTGCAGGACAGGCCCCTTTGATCTCCCCCCCACCCCATTTTACCGCCACAATACCAGATGGCATAGAATCCCCAGAGAGAAATAAAAGGAGGTAGGTGCAGGAAAAATTGCCTTTGTTAACCCGATGTTGGCAAAAAGCAAGGTTTGTGTTGTTCTCGTTGACCCGCAAGCTAAATAAGATAATGAGCATGATCATTTCAGTGGCAGGGGAGGAACTGGACCCTGGCCAGTCAGGGCATGCTCATTTGCCTGGCATGCACTAACCTATTAGAGAAAGAGAAAGTGAGTTCCTGCACAACTTCTCTCTCTACAGCTTCTCTGAGCATACTGCCTCCCCATTAGAGAGAGACCTGCAGAAGAAGTCCTGTTTAGCACTCCCAGCTGCTCCTGCTGCCTGCACTCTTTGTACATGGGGCTGCCTTCTCTGTCAGTAGTGATCAAGGGGTGTTTTTTAAGAGTGACAAACAAGGGAGAAACCACGCAGAAAAGAAATAAAAACAGAAGAGAGACAAGAGAGAGAAGTCAAACTCCTTCCACAGCAGTGGCTCTATTCAGATGCCTCGGGTCAAACCGAGTGCAAAGATGAAGCAGAGATGAATGTCACTTTGCTAAATGCCTAACTTTAGATAATCCTGACATGCCCTTAGAAAGCACCAGGCATATTTTACCACCAAAAATAAGAGCTTGAGCTATGGATTGCACTCCACAAACACACTTTAAAAAGGATAATTTGGGTTTAGAATTTGGCTCTTATTTTCATTTACATCATTTCTATCGGCTATGACAAAATTGTACCAAAGTAATTGTTGAGATCTAAAAACTAGGTGACATTACTACAACAAAGTGAAACAGGGCAAGAACCTCTAGTGGTCAGACAATGTTGTAATCAAGCTAACAGTTTAGCCATACTAAATCACGTTTTTTTTGGGTTGAACGTGAATGCATCCGAAATGTTGGCACAACTACAGTAAATACAGTAGGTCAAAGTTGAACCAATTTGGATAATAATTTCATAATGATAATTGTATTTATAGAACACTTCCTTGTAACAAAAGTGCTTTGCATCTTAAATGAAAAATTAAAACAAGTTACAAAGTGCATTGCAACATAAAATAAGAACAAACTGTACAGAACAAATACAGAATAAAAAGATAGCAAGGCAGTTAGAAACACCTTGGTAAAAATAAGGGATAACATAGGAGAGAGTAAAAGGGTAAGCTATATGATAAGTGTTATTTGATAAGTGACACTGCCTCAGCTAAGCGGATCTCTCAGGCAGATTATTCCAGAGCCTCAGGGCCCTAAAAGTAAAGACTTTGTAGCACTTGGAATTTTGCCTTGACTCTGGGATAGCTAAGAGGCCAATTCTTGAGGATCTTGGTCGTGAAGGCTAATATGAACTTTAGAAGTTTGGTAATGCAGCTATGTGTCTGGCCATGCAATGCTTTAAAAGTAAGGAATAAAATCTGAAAATCAAGTCTATAATGAACAGGCAGCTGGTGTAAAGAGCTGAATGGTGAAAGGTTCGTCCATCCATTAGTTCTAGTTAAAAAGACATGCAGCAGAGTTTTGTACAGTTTGTCCAAGGCTTTCGATTGAGGCTGTTAAAATTAACATTGCAGCAATTAAGAGGTGATGAGATGAAGGCATGTATGATGGTTTCAGTGTCTTTAAAATATTCATTTTTTGGTTAAACAAATGAGATAGATAGAGATAGAGTTGCTAGTAGGCAGATTTTTTTTTTAACCTTCGGACACAGCCAGGCTAGCTCTTTTCCCCAGCTTCCACTCTTTATGCTAAGCTAAGCTAACCATCACCTGGTTCTAGCTTCATATTTAACAGACAAACATGAGTGTTATTGATCTTCTCATCTTAACCTCAGTGAGAAAGCGAATAAGTACATTTCCCAAGTAAGTGACATATTCCTTTCATGTTCCAAGATAGAAATACCTGTTCAGAAAAACTCTGAAGGCCATTTGCCTTTGTTTTCTTTTACAGATATGTTTCACTAACCTGGGGGTTTGTTTACAGCCTGTCTGATCATGTGACCTGTGACTATATTTTAAGAAATATATGCCAGACCCTCCTTAGTACTGCACCTCCACGATCTGTCTCCTGAATCTCAAAGCAGAAGCATGTGAAGGGTGATAAGGCAGAGCTTTCCAGCAGGATTGGTGGCGTCTCACTCTGTGACCTCAAAGTGAGGACGACGCTGCAATGTGTACAAGGAAACAGACTGTGGGATCAAATGAAACAGACAAGGAGAGAGACCTAGGATAAAGAAAGAGAAGAATTTGAAAAGAGCGGATGGAGAGACAAGGAATTAAGAGCTGTGTGAGCGAGTCATAGGCCAGCGCGTGTTGGTTATCTGCTTGCTCTTTTCAATTAAGCAAGTCTCAGTGTTGGCCTGGTCTATCTGGTACCTTCTTCCTGACCACAGCAAGGAGAAAAGGCCCTTATCCGCGTGGTTGGAATCCTTAATGATCTTCCTAGCCTTATTCTTGCAGCGCCTTGTTTAAATATCCTGTATCTGTCTATGTTAAGCCAAACTAACCCCTCTTTGCTGGGAGGTCCTGTTCGGTGCCGTTTCTGTACCAGGCAGTGATGTTCCCTTTCCGGATGCTGCAGGAGTAGAAATTCCTAAGTATTTAAAGGGAGATACCCGGAATTTCCTCAAGCATCTGAAGTGAAACAGTCTCTGCCTTGCCTTTCTCACCACTGAGTCTGGCCCTTGGTTATGTGGACACCAAGGTACTTGAGGCTGTCCACCCTCTCAACCGAGGACCCGTTGATATTAAGGGAGCCGTAGTTCCTTCCCTGCTTCTTCTCAAAGTCCACTATCACCTCCTGAGTCTTGCTGATGTTCAGGAGTAGGTTGTTGTCCTGACACCAGCGGGTCAGGTCCTCTACTTCCTTCAGGTAGGCCTTTTCATTGGTATCTGTGATCAGGCAGCTGTGTCCTCAGCAAACTTGATGATGGTGTTGGAATCGAAAGTGGCTAGTCGTGTGTGTACAGGGAGTTCAGCAGGGGGCTCAAAACGCAGCCCTGGGGTGCTCCGGTGTTAAGGATGAGTGTGGAAGAGGTGTGTCCACCTACCTTCACCACCTGGGGACTGCCCGTCAGGAAGTCAGGGATCCACATGCACAGTGAGGTGTTTGATCCCAGGTCCTTGAGCTTTGTGATGAGCCTGGAGGAAACTATGGTGTTAAATGCTGAACTGTAGTCGATGAACAGCAATCTCACATAGTTCCCTTTCTTATCCAGGTGAGATAGGGTGGGGTTTTTTTTTTGTTTTGTTGGCTTGCTTTAAAAACAGGCGGAGGAAATGAGAGGGAAATGGGAAATAAAGAGACAGAGAGAGGGAGGAAGTGATGAGATGGGGTGTATGCAGGTGACAAGCTGCCACAGGGAGAGAGGAACAGGGCTCCCGCAATGCTCTGTAGGGTGAGAGGCCTCGTCTGACACCGCCGCAGAGATATAGGACCTGACAAGTCGAGGGGGGGAAAAAAGAGAGGGAAAAGAAGGAGGGAAGGATTCCTGCTGAGGATGAGTCCAACAACTCCGACATGACACTTCCAAAAGCTAATTTAGCGCTACTGAGAGATGATGCGTCGGGCTTTCTGCACCTCACTTTGCTGCTTCGTATGGAGACACTGATGTAATTACACTTCCACACAGGACAAGCTTGAAGCCTGCAGGCTTTTTTTTTTTGGCATTTGTGTAATCCTTTGTGTTGAAAGGTTTTTAAACACAGGCCTGTCAACACTGAATTTTACACTCGATTATACTGTGGTCAGAACATACATTGTGGGTATTTCGCATCCACAGTTGATGTTCAGATGACAAAGTATTAGTCCTCCAAGGTTTGTTTCCTCACAGTGATGTCCTCAGGCGACTTAGCCAGGCTTTTATGTCATCCGCCGACTCCCAGCGGAGCCAATATTTCATGAATGGATCACAAATTAAGGGCATTTGTTAATCAGACCTTTGCTAAAGTGTTACTCCTCCCAGCAGACAGACAATCTGTATCCTCTTCCCTTTTCTCCCCCCCTCATTTTATCACTCTTCCTCTTCTTTTTCTACCTCTCACCATCACCTTGAATCTGTGGAAGTGGCATGTTCCTGTGGGAGGCATGGTGCAGGATGCAGGGTAATGAATCAGACCACAGGGGTCACGGCGCCACTGTCACCTCTTCTCCTGCGCGGTAATGAGCCGAGGTCAACGGAGAGGAGGCGCCGGGCAAAAACCCGGAGAAACAACATCACGCTGCAGCACTGCCGCTCCCCAGCAAACCTCATTAACTGGGCTTCAACCCCAGCTACAACCCTGGCCTTTATACACACGCCTAACCGGAGGTGAGGAGGATTGAGTCTACTTTAATTAGCGTAGCTATTAGTGCTCTGCGCCGAGCTCCCCTGCTTCTGTCATTTACTGGTGACATACACGAGGAACTTTGGTTTAACCATCAAACTCCTCTACAAACTGTTTCATTTTATAGTTATTTTTCTGCTATAAGTTTGTTTTCACTTTCATTTTTGTTAATCCACAGGTGGTTAAGAGGCAAAAAAAATGAAGCACAAAAAGATAATGATCAACAAAAGGGATTAGCTCCTGTAATTAAATCTTATTTCAATGATACATTTATTGTTAGGAGAAAAAAAAAAAAAAAAAAGTTTTGCTTCTCAATGTGTAAGCCTCACTGCAGCTGGCCTTGAAGAGGAAGGCTTGTGGCAGGAAGGTTGCTGATTTGATCCCCAGACCGACAGGATAAAACTTAGTCCAAGTTATCCTTCCCATCAACACTGCTGCAGTGTCATTGAGCAAACTAAAATCAAACGCGTTTAAAAAAGTTGTAGCATCTGGGCCAGCTCATAACAAGGTAAGGATGCGTCTTAGAACCGGGCACACTAGATGAATTCTCATGATGAGTGCAAATTCTGTGTCAACTCGAGGGATTTTTGTCTGGAACTGGCAAATCACGGCTAACATTTGCACTAGGCTTCAGCTGTTATGGGAAAACGTGGGACTCTAAATCATACAGCCAAACATCCGTCAGTTGCGGATCAATTTACACAAAACAGCTGTTTTACTAATAGTCTTAAATGTGATCTAAATATCCATAATGCTGAAAGTATCCATATTAAAATAATAAATGGGCCTAGTCTGAGTCTAAATGTTGTCTGTCTTCTGTACTTGCTTTGTGCTTGTTGATATCTTTCAATACAGGTAACGGTTTCAGTACTTAACATTCAGATCCATTCTTCGCTTTCTTTGGCAAGAGTTCATTTCTTTACTACTACTACTATCCAGTTTTAAAAAAATATTACTGTTACCGCCACTTAGAATGTGAAAGATTTTTCTTTCTGAACAGTTAATGATTCCTCTCAGGAAATCCGTAAAAACCAAGTGTTAACAGCAAGTAAAAAAGCTTTTGTGAAGTAAAGACAGAGCAGAAAAACTGCACTTTACTGTATTTGAAAATGCAACAGGATTGTGAACACCTTCCTATACCTTTCTTTACCTTAAAAGCCTGTATGTCGTTGATAGTTATTTTACCACCGAGCTTCAGTATGAAAAGTGGCAACGAGGAAAGGACACCAGATTCCTCACGCCTTTCTTCTCCTCTAGCTCCGCATTTCTTCACAGATGGAGTTAAATTATGCAGCACAAACTGTCTGGATATAATGTTCAGAGTGAGGGGGTGTATAGAGCTCTCCCTCTCTCTCGCTCTCTCGTTCTGTGATGGTAGAGCGAGTCGTACATCTTGGAAATGTATTTGACACAGTGATAAACTAAATTTACCACACCATCTACTGCAAAATAAAAAATAAAAACTCCCATGAGCACATGAGTAGAGATGGCGGTTGGCCACATAACCTCTGCCTGTCTCCTCCTCATCTTGCTTCGTCCTTGTGTGAGTGTTTTCCAGATTAGCTGATTATTATGAGCCAACATGATACAATATACTTCCTCATTTCAAAAATAGTGACACAGAAGGAAACCATCAGAGGATCCACACTGTACATTTGAAATTTAAACCACTTTGATATGGATTTCCATCATATGCTCATATTCCACAGTTTTTTTCCTTCCTCCTATCAGCAAAGCCTTGCCAGAGGATGGGACGAGGCCTGCTCTGCAGCTCAGATAGCCTCTGAATAAGCGTGAGAGGGTTCCACACCGCTGAAAAGTTGAACAACTGCAAAAAGACAGGCCGATTATCTCCTAAATGTCATGTTTCTCTGAATGAGTCACAGCGGTGACTCTTTCTCCCCGTGATGGCTACTGATAACGGCATGCGAAAATCTCAGCCCCGGAGCACATTTGCATTCTAATAAGCCACCAACTTCCTGTCCGCCATTCTGCTCTCTTTTTATTTTTTTCAAACTTTTTGAGACAGAAAACAAATTGCATTTCAGTCGAGACAGAAATGTGATAATCTGAGCATTCAGAACGAGTCGCACACTCTGAGGAGCTGACGTTTTATTTCATACTTCACTGGTGGCTTACAGCTGTATAGAAACCTCTGTACTCCGCATGGCTCGGCATGCACTGTATTCCACTTGGCCAGTAATGAAGTGTCTTGTCATACTAAAACGGCAATCTGCGAGAAACTTGCCAAAAAAGAAAAGAGAAGTCATTACTACGCATGGTTAAGTCACTGCATGATTTAGCATATTGCAGTAGGCATGCTCATTGTGCTGAATAAAGTGATGTGTCCTCAGCAGGAAGTCCTGCATGTGGAAATAATAACAACTGCTGGGATCTGTCAGGTGTAACAGGTTGAAGAAATAAAATGTTGTGAGCAGAGTGTCGGTGATGTCTCTTCGGTTCAAACAGAGTAGGGTTAGGGTTGTTGGAAATCTTACTGGATTTTCACAAAGAGTCCAGGAAATCCTGCAATGTAAACAACAATGTTTTACATCAATTATTAATCATATACAAGCATATTATCCTAATATTAAGCCCTCAAAATAGCTGAAGAAAGGTCAAACTCTGAGCAACAAAACTGATTATAAACCCAGATTTTTCCTCCTCAAATGAATGTGACATATGCACATTTCAGTCTAATTCCAAATCAATTCTGTGCTGAAAAAATTGGTCAGAAAAATCAGAGAGAACTACATGTAGAGCAGTGAATCATGGCGTTTATGTGCACAGTCAGTGTCGTGGCTAACCGTGGTGGATAGCAGTAACCAGTTCAACCCCATTCCATAATTACAAAATTTGTACATTCTACAAACCCACAGAAGTTTATTTTAAAAGTATGTCATGTTGAACAATAAAGCATAAAATGAGCTTTTGAGCTCTTACACACCCATTGTTCACCCACACAGATGTTTTCACTTATTTAGGCTGATTAGACCTTTTTGACCGAGTGGCTGTGTACAGATTGAGTTTGATTGACATCTGCCTCCACTGTTAAGGTGGGTCAACTTTACCTTGATTATTGCTACATTAAGTTTGATAACCACACATACTGTAATTCCCTGCATGGATATGCCCATCTTCAATTTGAGCTAAGAGAGAACCAGAATAATGTAATAAAATGTGTGGGGTGCAGAGCCTTAAGAAGAAAGGTATCATGTTCACATAATTTCCCAAAACCTAAAAAAGAAAGTGCATAAATACTTGAAAAATTCAATTGATTAAATTAAATTTAGCGATGAAAATAACGTCCCTTTTTTTTTTCTTATTTTGAGGCAATAATATTTTGTCTAACCCATATCATTAATTTCATGTAACAAATTTAAGATGTGTATTTTAACTGCCAACCAGAAAAACAGCATTCGTCTGTTCAAATACCTTAAAATGACCCATGTTCACATCCAGTTGTAAAGAAAGAAGTAGCATGATGTCTTTTAACAGCATAAAAGCCTTTATGGAGGAAGGAGTTTGCAACTTGTCAACCTTGGACTTTTAGTTACCTAAGCATAACTTTACCTCAAATATAACCTATTTGCCATGACCACCATCTTCCTCTAACCTTAACCAAGTAGTTTAAATTGCCTAAACTCAAGTACTGCTGGCTGGTGCATCTTTGTCCCACTGATGGGGACACCAGATCACTAAAACGGGGCATTATGGGGCATTAGAATGTCACGGCTGGTGTTAGCAGGGAAACTAGGAGCACAGGGAATTGGACCCAAATGCAGACACCTGAGGCAGAGCTGATGCAGTTCAGTGATTTATTAATATGAAAGGGACAAGGCTTACGGGATGGTGAGGCAGGCAAAGGTCAAAACCAAAAACGGCAGTCCACACAGGCAAATAAATTGCATAGCACAAGGCAACATAACTTTACAATCTGACAGGGAACAAAGGAAGTGAACCGTATATGTAGGCAAGGTTGATAGGGAATGAAGTACAGGTGGGGAAGCTCAGGTGACTGCAAGGCTGATGAGAACTGGGAACAGGTGTGTGGATGGGTGGGGTAGTCAGGTGATGAAGAAAGGATGGAAAGTCCGAGGGCATCTGGTGGTCGAGTGAAGTATAGCAGGTAGACAGACTGCGACATAGAATGCATTGACAAACATGTTTTGTTGTTTCGGCATGACTTGTTATTCATATACTAAATGTAACACACCGATACATTTTGGGAATGAAATAAAACCTGTAAGCTAATTTAGAGAGATGACCTGAGTGGTCCTTCATCACTATCTAAAGATGGATGTCTTCCCAGCTCCTCTTTAACAGGCCAGCTTAGTCTTACCTGCTCACTCTGCTGCAGCTGTTTATTGCTGCCAACACTGCCGCTGAATTGCTGCCCTGCATGCATTTTCCTCTGCTCCCACCACCACATCACCCACCTGCAGACTCTGTTCTCCTAGGGCCTCGTGGGTAATTTGCATTGATCACTCCCTGTGCTCTCATCTGCTGCCTAGTGCGCTTTACAAGGAGTGATGAGTTGCAGAGCCTTGATGCCAAAATAAACCTCATGTCAGTCAGCTATTCTCAGTCATCCATCCACTCTTATAGGTGAGTCTTGTGATGATAACATGGCCTATTCATGTAGTCATTTAATGTCCCTTATGGGCAACAATGCATATGTTGTGGCTAACGCAACACATTCTCCTCCTGGGTTTTGTCTCTAACACTGATTAACAGCCAATAAGCTCCAGCTGCTGAAAGAACACATGGGGACTTTCACACTGTTGGATTAAAATTTAGCTCTTGTTTTGAAGTAATATGTCTATGTGAGCATTGATCAAATACCAATGAGACTTTATTTTCCCCAATTTTACTGTTAATGTAGTTAAAACAATGCTATTTAGCGTTGTAAATGGCTGAGCAATTACTGCACAAAATGATTATTGATGATTCATTCATTAGGCTTGTTGTTTGCGGGATGAGGGTGTGTTCATCTATTGACGAAATGCTGGTCAATTTTTCTGTCTGTGACTCAAAGTGTGTATATCTAAACTGGTGGCCTATGCAGCAGTTCACTGCGAGGTCTCGCAAAAAGTTTATTTTCCATATACATCATATTAGGTGAACAATGGTTTGTAATTGCAACAGCAAATTATTGTGTGATCACTTGAGCTGTCTCCTGAGCCGCTGTGAGGCAATTAATTATAAATTCATGTTTGTTATAGTGATTCCAGACAAAAATAGGAAGAGCGTGTTCATAAATATTTAATCAAGCAACCAGGAAACTGTGGTGACAGTAATTACTGATGGACGCCAAAGCACTGTATCAGTGTCTATGTGCCAGCCACTAAAATCACTGTCTGTACACCATATGGTAGTAATATTACAGAGACTTTGTGAGGAAATAAAAAAAGGTGATAAGTAAATAATAAAATGTGAAAGAAGGTGAAAAAAATGTTTTACTGATGTACCTACATTTATTTTTTAGTGTATTTTTAAATATGGTATGCAATTCTCATTAATCATTTACCTGCAGTTCTTTATATCTTTTAAGAATGCAATTTCAGTGAAATTACTGTGGGCAAAAAAAAAAATAACCCAAGTACATTAAGTGCAATATGATGATATTAAATAAAAAAAGAACATGGGGGGGGGGCAGTAATTATAAAAAACAAAGACGTACGTAAAAAGGTGAACAAATTCAAATCTGTTCCATAAAATAAAATGTTTAATGTTCCTGTTGTGTTCCACCTCTTACATACTTCCATACATACTTTTGGCTGTATAATGTAAATTGAAACTTAACTCTTTTATCCCTTTGGTATGTTTTTATTTAAAATAACAGGCATGTGAACAGTAAACTGACAGTCACCTGATTTCTAGGCATATCTGGGACCCTGACCTTTCTTCAGCACACATTCCCTCTAATATGCTTTTTAATATATAAAATGTCTATATTTTGTGAGTATGAGATCATTTTAATCCCATCCTGGTTTGACCCTCCAGCCAGTTAAGAAAAAAAAATCTGTAAGGTGACTTGACCATCCAAATGACCAACTGAACTCACTCAGACATATTTATACAGTCTAATATTGTCTATTATAAGTCTCCTCTGTTCTGCTTTGTGTCCCTTTGGTGAAACTGTCGAGACTTTATTCTTGAGTAAAAGCAGCTCTCAGACTATTAAGTGTGTCAAGACAAATAGCCTCTTTTCTGCCTTTTCATCCTGGCTTTTAAATTATTTTCCTCACACTTACTCTAGCAATATATCATATATAAAAGATCACAGGGTCACTGCAGTACTTGTTATACATCCAGACATGTGTTCATTCGGCTGTAGCTGTAACTGTCGGTTCCTGTGGATAGGAACATGTGCTAAGTGTGTTTAAATGTAAAAGATAATGTACTGGCTGTATGGATAATCTGATAATATTCTGGTCTGTGCACAGAATGATATTATCGTCTGACTAAGCTTCCCTCTTTCTGTTGCTTTCATCTTGCAGGATTCTCTGAAGCATGCACAAAACAGAGGATAAATAAATAATAAAACAGAAAAATCAATGAGCCACGTAGACAGACAAGCTATTTTCTCCCAGATTGTTATTCTGTTGGTATTTACAAAACTTCCAAAGACCACAGTGGGTCTAGACTACGAGCCCAATTATGGTTAGCCTGTTAAACCCTTTGCCATTGATTTCTTTTCAGGCTCCGTGTGCCAGTCCTGATGTGGGTGTGCTGAGCTGGAATCAGTTCCCCCGAAAGACTCGAAATGGAAAGCCTTGTTTCAGCCTCTCTGCACCAAATTAGATTGCGTCCTTGTGTCAAGGGGAGTTGTTTGTTTTTGTCGAGTTTCTCTTTGTCGAAAGGTCAAATGAGCAGGCCTAGGAGTGTCCCGAGCAGCCTTTTGTCACACATTATTTATGGGTATTCCACAACAGATTGGTATAGCAAAGGCCTGGGCTATGCAGTTGATATAAGGATACAAGGCTGTTCCCTCTCTGCCAAATGGCATTTCGGTATGGGTCAAAACTGGAGCAAGTCTACTAGACCGTAAGACTGTAACTGTAAGAAGAGAAATTTCTGAGAAAGTACACACAGAGGAAGAACCGGTACAGGAAAGCTTTGAAGTTTGTGAGATCTTAAGTACAAAACTATAAAGAAAAATACAATATTGGCAAAGGACAGTTTGGCACAACAGATGCTGACTGGATGTTTTTTCCCTCTGCAGCCGAGAGGGTGTTGGAATAAATCAGTGTCAAACTCAGAGCTAATGTGAAACACGTGATGGTCGGTGACAGTATGAGTGATGACTGCATTATTGAGCTATAAACTGCAGTCCCAATTTGACAATAGTAATGGTATGCTTCCTGGACAGATTTTTGTCAGCCGTGAAAGGAAGCCATATGTCAAAACTGTACTATATCTACAGGATGTGGCGCTAGAGAGAGAAAAAAGGTTACCCATTCTTTGTCATTTCACAGTTTGAGATCTCCAAATAGTGACTGTAATCACTCAGGTGAAGGAGGAGGTGAGGAGGTGAAAAAATGGTAATGGAATTTCATTAAAATGAACCATTATGATTATCTGCCAATAAGAATTTGCAGCTAATCATGTTAATATACTGTTCATTTAATAACATTTCCATTAATGTCATAACATAATAACTGTGCCGTAATAAGGATGGCTAATAATTGAACTTTTCAAGAGCGTAAAAACTGAACTGATTTTTGCAAAACTATTATAAATACACTGTCAGCCACTCAAGTTTGCTATACCTGAAACAAATGCAGATTTATGAAGGAGTTCATTAAATGTGATTTATATTACTGCAAACGCAAACCCTGTTTTGTAAAAATTAAGTAAAACTAATTTGCTACAGTAAATACGGTTCGAGAGAAACATAACGCTGCCTTGATTACATTGTTTTATCAACATGATAGGGAAATGTTAATCAGTGTTTTGCAAAGCTGCCGAATGTGCATACCGAACGTATCTGCAAAACATTCACTGACAATGTATTTCTTTTGTTTTCCTACATTATGTCAACAAAATGAATGCTTTTATGGTTGTATTTCACATCATGTCAACTGTGACACACAAGACAGGATGGCTTTACCTTTTTAATTTCTAAGCTAAACCTCAATCTTCTCAATCGCAGGATGCTGGATTCAAACTCCAGTCTCCAGTGTCAAAGTCCTGTCCTCCCTACATCTGTGCAGCACAAGAACATAGCCTGGTGTAGGTACCATTTAGTAGCATATACACATAGGAGACAGGGTTGATTTGTACATACTGAATGCTGACATGAAAATAAATCTCATCAAAAAGTAGTGAGGCATACTTGAGGTATTATCATTTTTAATATGACTGAGTATTGATAATCTCAAGTGACTTTCAAGCAAATTGTTTGTAGTGGACATGAATGAGAACATTTTTACCTTGACCACTGCATTTATTTTTTCTAGCTTATTCAATTAGGTTTTAAAAGGTTCCCAGTGTTCACACACACACACACACACACACACACACACACACACACACACACACGTCCTCCAACTCAAACACGAAATTAACCACAATTTCAAAGTGAAATTAGGTTTTTCACATGGCAGCTGTGGCCCCTTCTTTCTTTCTGAATGAGATGAATATAGATGATGATTCCCAACAACCTGCGTTTACATGGCCGCCGGACATAATGATCTTGAAGCTATTCTGTTCACATGCTCCACAGCCAGTAATCAGAAAGGAGGGTTTTTATCATGCACAAGACCAAATCCAGCACTCCATCACGAATCTGACAGAAGCAAATGTTTGACAAGGTCAGAGCTGTGTCAAGTCTTTTGAAAATATTATTGGTAGACTGCCGTGGTTTCTACTGAAGTGTCTGTTTTAATATTTTTGCAGCTACTAAACTGAAGGGGAGCCACCTGCGGCACCAGCACTCTGGAAAATGCTGCATATCATGTGGGCAAGCAGGAGCATGGAAAGAGCATGTTTATTCCAAAAACAGCACGTATTTGATGCCATTTTTTGTTGACAAATTGTGAAAAAGTTTAACCGCCACTTTAAAACTGAATAAAATGTATTTCAGAATGAGCAAGTTTATTCTAATTGAGGTGTTTCCATTAGGTATCATTATTATTATCCCGTCTTAGCTCTTATTCTGATCATTAGTGGAATAAAAATGTTCCACATATGAGAGCAGGTGCTGATATTCAGTATCTATGCATATGTCAAAAGGTCTGAGCAAACTAGGAAATAAGTGGTACCTGTGGCAACATAAAACCATCATTTTCTCTGTCTGTTGCATTATATGAATTAAAAGGCCTTTCATCTGGTGAAGCAGGTCAGGAGTAGCCCACAAGATGACTCCCTTGGCTTCTTAGCCTTTGAACTGCAGCCACAGCAAACGTCCTGCGTTATCTTTAGAGCGGCCAGAGGGCTCGATAACGGAGGCGGGGATCACAAGGGTGTAGAGAGATTGAGAAATAAACCATATTGGGTTGCATGTTAGGAGAACGATAAATGACATAAATTCTGCGTGCCAGTCAACATGCGATAACAGGTTACAGTGGGAAATTTAAAAAAAACCAGAGCGCGAGGGGCCCTGAGAATAAAGATAATTATTTTTGATAAGGTGGAAAAGGGTAAGTTGATAAGCGCAGGCAGGGTGACTGAACACTGTTGACACTGATATTCCCCTGCATAGCCAAAGACTTTCTTTCCTGCCTGCAGAGGAAAGGTTGAACAGCTCTGAGGAAACAGCTCTTTATAACCTACTGTAAGTATTCAGCTTCGTATTGTGCTTCTTTTCCAAATCTATCATTTTGAAAGAATCATCTTTCCATTAATATTGTATGAGTGGCTATTTAGCAGAGAAGGTTACATTGAATATTAAAAAAAAAAAAAACAGAAGAGATTAAATTTGCAGCATTGAAAGCAACCAGTAGTAAAGAGTACAAGGGTCATGGTCAAAGTGCCCTGACACTAAAAATAATGTTGCTATGACCCTGGAATCATTATTAATATCTGAAAGCGTCGGAAAAAAAGTGGTTAGAAATGAGAAACAAGAGCTGATAGAGGAAAGAAAAAAACAAGTACTACAGCAGAGCGAGCTGAGCATGGAGACCTGGGAGAGGCGGGTATGGTTTGAGGGGAACGTGAAGTGTTTCTTAAAGAGTTTACTCTTGGTGGAATATGGTAACAGCTCAGTTGTTGCCAGTGTTCATCATTTCATGTTTGAAGGAATGTTTTACGAAATTATTTGATTTCTTGCTGAGAGTTAGATGAGAAAAATCATTGCCACTCATATTTGCCTTAAGTATTGGTCTATAGAGCCAGGAGGCCATTAGCTTAGCCTGCCAAACTGCGCCCAGCAACTGTTACAAATAGTCACAGCACGTATCTACTCATAAAACTACAACATGTCATTTTTACATTTCTGTTTGTGTACACAGTAAATAGAAAAGAAACCTGCTAATTAGTAAGCCGAGTACAGTAGGTGCATTTTTGAACATTAGAGAGCCAGGCTAGCCGTTTCCCCCTGCTTCCAGTCTTAGTGCTAGCTAAGCTAACCGCCTCCTGGTTAAAGAGCTACATTTGACTCATGTCTTTTTGTCCTGAATCCTCTTTTCATGTAGTTTGCGTGTGATAAGTCTTACCTATTAAAAGCAGTCAGGATTTGTTTCCCATTTTAATTATTAACAAATCAAAAGCCAAGTCAACACCATCCGTCCAATATCTTTGATGAGCACAATAAGCTTTTTATTTGTCATTTCTGAAGCTAAGCTGCTACACTGACAAATATGTGCACCCATGAATTTGATGGGTGCGTAATGTTTGTGACTACTATAAATGATAGCCCACAGATATATAGTAATTTATTCCTGCCTTTCTCCTTTTTTCTGCCTCCCCTGTGCCTGTCAAAATGTTTCCTGCACTGTGGGATAAAGTTAAAATTATTGAAAACCAAGCTTTCAGGTATCCTTTCAGGCATATTTTTTTTTATCCAGCCATGCACCACATGGTCAGAGCCGACTATCTTGCCGTGGCAGTTCTGAACTCCCACATTATCCAAGATACCAGAAAAAGAAAATCTCATAAACACTCTTTACAGACCACTAGACACTAGAGAAAGCAATGTTTCCATTGTGGGAATCTACATATGCTGCATAATCCACCTATACAAATAAATAAAAAAAACTTCACAAGTGAAATGTACGGTATAACAAGGTCATGTTTCAGTCATCTGCAGAGGGAAAGCTGAAGAAAAAAGGTTAAACGTTCTTGGCATAGGGTCAAGAACAATTTGCTGCACATTCTCACCTCTGGTTGACTGCATGCCTCGTCTTGTACATGTTATTTTCAGCAATGTGTTGACGTGTATATATATATATATAATATTATAATAATAATAATAATAATAATAATAATAATAATAATAATAATAATCTTAGTTTAATTATCTGACTCAATTAAAACTTTTAGAACTGTATGATCTGAACATTTATTAAAAATTGTATTCAGTTGTCATTCACTGCAGTACTAGAGTGAGTTGCTCGGATTTTCCCCACTTCTTCGTGTCAACCTGCCGTACCACCTCGAGACCCAGCGTGATGCGTTAAAGTCAACCGGTGGGCTTCATCAATCATGACGCAGTTGTAATCAAACGGCAGAATTATGAAAAATGGAGCCTGTCATAACAACGTGCCTCGGTGTGCGGGATGCTGCTGAGTGTCAGAGTGAGAGACCACTTCCACTTTATCAAAGACAGTCCTCTCCTAAGATTTTAGGACTCAATGCAAGATTAAATTACTGGTTAAAATGCAAATTCTTCACAGTGCACCCCCTATACATCCCCATCATGAATGAACTCTATATGAGTGACGGAGGATTAGATCTAGAAAGGATGGAGTGTAGTAAACAACTCTACCTCAAGCCTGGCCTTGTGAGACCACAACTATAAATCATTGATGCTCTCTTTCATTTCTGTTTTTCCTCCGCAGCATCCTTAATCTGCCTCTTTTGTCAGTCTGCTGAGCTAAGCTTATTTGTGTGTTAAAGCCCAGCCCTCCCAATGAAATTAGCTAGGCATAATCTCATAAATGTAATGATTTTTCTAACCTACTGTACAGACGTTCAGGGATGGGCAATTAAGCTTAAAAACATTCCCCTGATTAATTAGTTTAAAGTGATGCTAGCTTGTCACATGAGACCACATACTCAGATTTATGAATGCAGTTCAAGACTCATGAGTGTTTTGCAGGATGCAAAAACCAAAAACATTTTGCAGAACAGTTATTTCCAACCCATACAAGTATTTCAAATTGAGATCACATCTACTGTTTGATCTTTGATCTGAACCACACTGGAAAAGTTTAACTTTTATGCAATTTTGTGTTTGGTTCGATTAGGTTCAAACTGTCCAATTACAAACAAACTAATGCTTATAAACAGAAACTTTGATATTGGACATAGATTTGGTTGTTCTTTGGCTGTAGGTGGAGTGAAAACAAATCTTACATCTGTATCTCCAGCTTTGTTCTTTTTGCATGATTTGGTTTAACACAATTTACTTTAAAGTGCATCAAAAATGTCAGAATATGTGCAGTGTTTCACATGACTGATTTCCACTCATTGTGATATACTCAGCTTTCCCAGAATTACCAATTGCTTTTTATTACATGAAGACTGAGACCTGCAGGTGGCCAAATTAACCAATCTAACCTCTTAAATGTTTCAGCCTCAAATTTCCCCTATTCTGTATCTGCTTCTTCCATCATTTCTTTAAGCTATATGATGCTTAGTTTTTCATGCTGCACCATTACATCAAACTGAGGTATTCTAGGTGTCATATGTGTCATTTTTTGACACTTTTCTCCAAATATATAACATATTTGATGTCTTAAAAACTGTTGGGATCTCCACTAGAAATTAAAACAAGGTTCTGTGGGTTTGGACAATTCAACATGAACGTCAGTAGATGGATATGAAAAGGCAAAAGCAGTGAAGGCTGCAGAGTTCAGATAAACAGTTCAAATGTGCTTCACATGAACTCAAACTTAGAAAATCCATCACCACCTATCCATCAAGAAGCACATGCAGGTCTACAAGGTGAGGCTAAACTCTTCCTCTGCTTTCTTTTCCTTTTTAAAAGGCCAGGGCCTTTAAACACACCCACACCCACTCAGGTGTTTTCAGTTGAGCTAATTAGACCTCTGCTCACGTTAAAGGCAGGTGGAGCTGTGCTGTGGATTACATAAGGTCAATAATAGGTAGCCATGTGTCCAGAAACTACAGTGCCGGGTGTAGAAGTCAATGAAATAGAGCTTCATCAAAAAGAAGCTTTATTGGAGACGTTTTGAGCAACAGAATGAGACAGAACTGTCCATATACTGATATTGTAAAACATCTGAGAATTGGACATGTATGCTTATTTACATTAAGGGTTTGTATTAAAGTCCTGAAACAAATGTTTTAAAGCATATGGATATAATTAAGTGATCATTCTGGTCTTTTTAGTTGTGGTCACATTAGTACCAGTCTCTGCAAATAATTACTTTGTCTCCCATTCCCTTTAAACTGAACTGTTTTTAGCTCACATTAGCCTCAGTACGCCGTACTTTTTTATTGCACACATCGAATCCGTGACATTACCTGATTTTGTTTTGGGGGGGGGGGGTTAGATTGGTATAGTTTTGTTGGATGAAGAAGTAATGTGACCAAGCCTCACTTATTTCCATCATGTGGGTATTTACCTGAAGAAGAACAGCCCTGGTCAAAATGTCACCAGTAAAGTTATCTTTAAAGCTGCATCTTTTTTTTTGGTCTCTAGGGAACAGAACTACACAACAAAATAAAAATCACACACACATTTGACATATGTTATTGCAAAATGACATATGATGGCTATTGTGTTAGCAAGCTACTGCCTATTTACACATCCAGCAAAAATCATGTTGAAATAATGTTTCTGGCTACCTGACAAATGTTAGCTCTAGTTTGGTCACCAACTCCAAAAAAATCTGGCTCTTTACACAGCTGCTAGATGCCTCATTATGTTCTACAGCGACTTGCTAACGTTGTCTCTTTGCTGTTTTGCAGTATTTCCCTGTTGGTTGATTGCTAAGAGCAAGCTCTTTCACATTACATGCAGTGATTTGACCCATTTTTTTTCAATAAACTTATTCATAAATGCAGCTTTAATGACTTCACTGTGTGGTTACCTTTATTTTATTTCAATTACATAGGAGGTCTACATTTATGCTAATACAAATGTTAAAGGTGGAAGAAAAAAAAGAACAGGAAAGGCAGGGAGATGTCAATCAATCAGTCTTTACACCCCCCAACAGAACTGAGAAGGGCTCTAATTAAGTTCAAACACCTGCGTGGGTTGATCATTTTATCCTTTACACCTGGGTAGCTGCCCAGACAGTTGGAGTTCAGTGCATTTTTACCACATTTTCCCCAACAGGCTTGTATTTGAACCAACACTCAGAACTATAAGCTACAGCCAGCCTGTAATGTCTTGTTCTCTGTTCTCTAGTGAATTTTTTAGTAGCCATCTCTAGACCAGAGTGACAAGCTCTCGACAGAAAAACCTCATGCTGATCCAATCTCCGGTCCAATTACCACATATCCACTGTGTACATTCTCACAAAAAAAAAAGAAAAAAAGGACAAAAAAAACCACAGGGCACAAAAGAGAGGACATTATGTTTCAGTGCAATGTAGTGTTTTTATGTCTGAAGTCCTATCCTGAGCTCTGCGCCTTTCTCTCCTCTAATGTCCCCAGCGACTTCTTAAGAAATGTCAGACAGCGTTAAGTGCTGGATGATGATTTACCCTGGTAGTCACACTTTGAAAAAATGAATATTTTGCTGTAGGAGGTCTACTGTTCACCATGCTTTTATTTAAAACCCTGTTTTACATTTTGCATTTTCAACACTGTTAAATGTTTAAAGCTACAAACATCTCTTCTCCTCTGACTTGGGAATATCTTAAGGTGTACAACAAGGTTGTCTAAAATTTCCATTTTTTGTTCAGCAGTGTTGTCTGGACTGCCACTGATCTGGATTGCTATTAGATAACAGACCACCATTTTAAGTTTTTGCAAAGAGAAGAAAGAGGGAGAAGGGAAAAGGATTATTATTTTTTTTAAATCATTTTTATTTAGGTAGTGGTAGTCAGCGGAGCTTCAAAGGCTTCTATATCCCCTTTTATCATAGCTATTTCTCACAGTAAAACATGCTTTGCTGAAATCAGTACAGATTACAGTGGCTTTCACAGAGTCAACTTCAAAGTGAGCATGGGGGGAGAAAAGATACTATAATAATGGAAATACACTTATAAGCTGGTATTAGTTTACAAGTTGTACAGCAGAAAGTATATTTCAGACTGATTCAATTCCTCACTCTTTTGGTATTAACACCATTAGACTTATTTTGTGTCCTGTGGCACTTACAGGAAAAAGCATCTGCCAGAAATCTGAAAGATGGCGTCAGGACTCCAGCTGAGAACAGCGTATCATAGTCATAAATTTCAAAACCAGGTCCAATTGAGTTCAAGGGCAGTTGATATCAAGTCAATACTGAGACCAGAGAAAATTAAGTCCTATTCAGGGAGAATAAAGTGTCATTTAGAGTTACAGCCTGTTTACTGCTGTCTACTTGTTTGTCCTACTTTGATTTTGCCTCATCATTTTTAATACAATGCATATCATTTGTAATTTGATTTTTTTTATTATCAAGTCATTTTTCATTTTCTAAAGTGCAAACTTTAGCTTGAATTCAGCTGCTGCCAAAGATGCCACAAACAAAGGCTGTAACAAAGTTTTACAATGATGTTTTCTGAGGGATTGTTTCCTGGCGAAGACTTCCATTTTTTTTTTTTTTTTTTTATTCCCCCGTGGGTGTCAAATGATTGACAGTAAGCAGAGTGGAACGAAATGTGTGCACTGTTCGAAAAACACTAAACTCAAGGGCTCGATGAAAAGACAATAAAACAAAAACAGCGACAACCAAATAAAGACTTTATGGTCATTATGATGGATTACATAAGTCAAGCAATTCTCAAGTCTGCAGAAATGAAATCATATTGCGCAAGAATAAGTGACAGCAAATGAAAAGTGGGCCTGATATCTTTAGCTATGCTCACTGTGTGCAAACAGCTGGAGAAACCCAAGTGATTGACAAACTTTAATCTGTTCTGTTTCTTATCATACACCCTTGGACATCCAACAAATCAATGTGGAGGATTTGACTGATCCATAGAAATTCATGAGCCTGTTTGTAATTGTAGGGAGAAATAAACCAAACATGGAAAGTTGTTTGTTTTTTATATATATGTATATATATATACATATATATATATGTATATATATGTATGTAATATGTTAACATATGTAATAAATATATGTGTGTATATATATGTATATATATATATGTGTGTGTGTGTGTGTATGTATGTATGTATGTATATATGTATGTATGTGTGTATGTATATATGTATGTATGTATGTATATATGTATGTATGTATATATGTATGTATATATATATATGTATATATGTATGTATGTATATATGTATGTATATATATATATGTATATATATGTATGTATATATATATGTATATATGTATGTATATATGTATATATATATGTATATATGTATGTATATATGTATATAT
>VMKM01002922.1:0-52700 GCA_008360985.2 Macquaria ambigua
TGAAATGAAAGGAATTTAGGGAAAGCAAAATTGGTGAATTTTGATTTCTGAATAAATGAACTTTGGGCTTCTGTTTGTCTTCGTCTCTGTACAGAGGTCTCTGTCATCATGCAGAGTCTGAACAAGGTCTCTTCTCCGGAGCAGAAACTGGAAGATCTGATCAGGAAACATGCTGAACTGGTGAGACTTTTCACAGCTGAGACATTTACAACCAGTTCTGTCCAAAACTACTCACACAGAAAACAACTGTGCACTCACCTTCAGACACTGCTCAACGTCTGTGTGTCTTCATCTGTGTGTGTGTGTCTTCATCTGTGTGTGTGTGTGTGTGTGTGTGTGTGTGTGTGTGTGTGTGTGTGTGTGTGTGTGTGTGTGTGTGTGTGTGTGTGTGTGTGTGCGCGTGTGCGTGTGTGTGTGCGTGCAGGCAGCCCTGCGGCGCTGCGATGAGAAGAAGCTGTGTGTCCTCCAGCAGAGGTTGTCCTCTGTGCTGGACGAGCGGCAGCAGCTGCAGGAGGAGAGTCGCAGCAGCGTCGCAGCTCGCAGCAAACTGGAGGGTCTGTGCAGAGAGCTGCAGGGACACTACAACACACTGAGGGTATGCAGGTGCAGCTGCTGTGTGTACAGCAACGTGTAAAGTTATTTTAAATAGCTGGGACCAACAGCCTAATGATTGGACAGACTAATGATAGCTGTTGGTTGCAGCTAAAAATACTGATCATTAACTTGGTGGAATTAATTAAGTGGAAGATGTCAGAGCTTTACTTTTGACCTCCATCCCTCTCTGCCCCCTCCAGGAGGAGACCCTGCAGCGCTGCAGGGAGGATGAGGAGAAGAGGAAGGAGATGACCAGCCACTTCCAGATGATGCTGACAGAAATCCAGGCTCAGATCGAGCAGCACAGCGCCCGAAACGACAAGCTGTGCCACGAAAACAGCAACCTGACCGACAAGCTGGAGAGTCTCATGAGCCAGTGCGAGATGAGGGAGGAGGTAAGGGGGGGTAAAGGTCAAAGGTCAACATATTAAGTCTTTATAGATTATAACAACGAGCTGCAGGGATGATGAGGTGTTTCTGTAGTCCAACCAGGAAGTTAGCATCGCCCTGGTTCCCTCCACAAACAGTCAATGGGATGTTTCCATTGGATTCTGGATTATTACAGAAAACTAAAGTTTGATACTGACACATTTTGTTCAGCAAGATAATCTCCACACATGAACACCACTTTATGATGTTTGAAGCGTAAAGTCAATCTGCAGGAGTAAAAAGCTAACGTTAGGCTATAAACCAGCTACACCACGGTCACATGACTTCAGCGTCTCCACCACTGAGCTTCCAGCGCTGACCTCTTCTACAGAAGCCTTTGGGAAAGTTTGAGTTAGAACAGTTTGCAGTATAAACCCAACAAGGCTGTAAAGGCGGACGAGTGAGTAGATGAGTTTCTGTGTTCGGCGTGATGACGTTTAATGTCCCCGACAACCTCTGTAGCCTCATTTAGACACTTGTTAGCAACCGCCTTTTTTAACACACGGAAAAGCTTCAAAACTCACCAGTGGAGTATTTACTGACGGATTTTATGTTGCAGAACAAAACGCTTGTGTTAACCACAGACCTTATTTCAGGCATCGAACCAAAAACCCATTCAAGAAACCCACTGACTTCCAGACGAGGGAACAGGAGGAGCTAACATGCTAACTCACTTCAGGGTTTTAGGACTCAGTCCTGCAGAACTTTATAAGAGCCACAGTTGCAGAGAATGAATTCATAAATAATTTCGAGGAAGAAGAGCTTCATTAATGACTTAATAACATTTTTAACAGGAGCCCTGTCGAGTTTAACACTTTTTAATGGGCCATCAAGATGAAACTAAAAAGACAAAACATGTCTGTTATGTGTTGTTATTTTATGTCTCTTATTAACAACTGAACTATAAATGATCTTTTAATCATTAATAAAGCCATTTGTTACAACTTATACAAGTCTGCCTTATTAGACCAGGGTACCGACATGATGAATATTCAACACTGTGCTTACAATACTCACATTAAATATTGGAGTGTACAGGTACATTTACTAATAAGCAAATATTTTAACTCTAAATTCTAGAGCTACAACAACGTGTCAATTGGTGGGTTAGCTGATCAACAAAAAGTTAATCAGCAACTTTTTGGATAATCGATCGATAATCGAATTTGAATATTTGCTGGTTGTCTTTTATGATAATAAACTGAATATATTTGGGTTTTGGATTGTTGGTCAGACAAAACAAGTCATTTCAATGTGTTAACATTTACTATTTTCTGACATTTTACGGACCAAACAATGGATCAATTAACTGGGAACAGATTCAGATAGAGAAAGTGACTGTTTCAGATGCTTCCTGTTAAAGACGCTCTTCCTCTTCCTCTCTCTGCAGAGTTTGGAGAAGATCAACCAGCGGCGAGACCTGCAGAACAAACTGACCGAAGCCAAACTGCAGCAGGCCAACGCTCTGCTGAACGAGGCAGAGGAGAAACACAAGAGAGAGAAGGAATACGTGAGTTCAAACCGCTGAGATTACACACGGAGCGACAGCAGCGTCCTGCACTGAGACGAGATGGATCCGAGCTGGACGTCAGCATTTTATTATAATCTGTATTCACATTATATCCTCCACATTTTAGACATTCTTTTTCCAATCAGAACTGTTATATTTACAGTATGTAGATAATGTCCAATACAGTGACATGCACACTGTTATCACCCTCACATAAGGACTTTAAAACATCCTTTTCCTGTTTGTTTGTTTTAAAACGTTATTTTTTCATGATTCTTGGATCAGTTTGACATAAACGGACCTTTTGTAAACCGGAAATACAGTGTGCCATTACTGCCTTAATGCAGCAGTTATCATTTAATATCATTCACATAGATTATTATCATTAAGGTTATTCATTATCAATTATGCAACTGTTTATTTCACATTATTCTGCATTAGATTTCTGATTTTTATTGACATTTTCTTTTTCTGCTGCTACTGCCGTTTAATGCCATTTGATATTTGTTGTCTTCATTTGTTTATTGCATTTCATAAATGTTCCTTAAACTTAATTAACTGTGAATCTCATAAGAATTAGAGCCATGATTTTAAAGTAACATTTGTCCACATCTTTATCCTCGTTAAATACTATGATTTTATTATGAACATCAGTTATAGTTGCTGTCTGAAGGCCATCCAGATTGACTGTGTATTGTCTCTGTTAGTTGCTTAGGGAGGCTATTGACAAAACAAAGAAATGCTTCGCTATGAAGGAGCAGGAGCTGGCCATGAAGAAGAAGGTAAAGCAGCGTCTGTAATGTGTCTGTCGTCTGTTCTCTTCTAACCAGTTACTGGTTCAGGCTGCTGAGTGGAAGCTGCAGGCTCAGACACTCAGAGAGCAGGGGACTGTCATGCAGGCGCAGGTGAATATTCACTGACAAAACTAACACGCTGACAGCAAGGACAGGTAGCACACACCTGGCTGCAGCAGCTAACTGAGATGGATGTTACCATGGTTACAGACAGACAGGGCTGTAGCCAGAATTTTAGAAATGCTGAGGTGATGAAACGAGCCCCCACAACGCAGACCCAACCCCTCTGATCACTTTGAGCAGATAACAAAAACCAGCTTTGGAAGGTTTTCTAATTATTTATTTTTCTTCTATCTTCTGTAAATCTTGTTTTCCAACATGAAGTTATAAACAGTTTCTTCTCCACACTGCTGAGAATAATAATTATCTAAAAAATAATAATTTATCAATCAGTCTGCTTTTATGCATCTAATAAACGCTGGAATTAACCTTTAAAAACCAACATGGATAAATGTTCAACTGCAAAATTGATGCTTTCTAGTTGGTAAAAGCTGATAGAACATTTCTCTCTCCGGCTTTGAATGGACGACAATTACAGTAAGACTGTAAAAAAACAAAATGACCATCTATCTGCATTGATCGATACCAATTAATGGTTGAGTGACTTCTTTACCAGCAAAGATATTTTTGACATTTAAAACTCACTTTCCCTCCTTAAATCCTCATCTTTAAAGTTTAAAGGTCTCTCTACTCAAAAACCCAGATACTCTTATTTTCTGCTGTTCAGTGATAGAAGATCAGAACAAGCGTTCATTTCTAAATCCACCCAAATATTTCACACATCCAAATGCTCACAAGACAGAAACTCTGAGCTCTCAAATTCATGTTTTACGTGAACCTAAATATTCTTGATTTACATGATGGTCGTCGTTGATAAATGAACAGGAAGCACAGAGTCTCAGGGTTAGAGTTGGTTCTAGACCTGAAGATTCAGGACTCAAGTTAAACACAAGTCACAAAAGCAAGGGACTGAGACTTGACTTGGACTCGACTACCTAAAGATGTTTGACTTGAGATTTGAAGCATTTCAGATATCCGAATGACTTGCACTTTGACCTGAACTCCAGTACTTTCCCCGGCAGATAAAGAGTGTTAACTGGTCCAAAGTGTTGTGAATCAGTAGACAAACGTCGGAGCTACAGTCCAGTTTAACCAACATGTGACTCTGTGAGCAGGATGAATCCAGTCTTGTATCAGGACTGAATAATGATTTCCAGACGATCCAGCAGCAACTTTTTCCTCTTTCTTTTTGTAAATATTCATTTTTTAAGTTAATTTCTGTGACGCCTGCTGTGTTCCTGACAGTTTGAAGGGAATGTCAGGTTGGACTCCTTAATTTGTGATGCTGAGTGCAAAATCGTGCAAGTGTGAATGATTAATGGCCTCCAGCAGAGTGTATGGCTCATAATTAATGACTGATGCAATTTGTAATTCATCATTAGAGGCCGAGTCATTATCCCACACCTTATGTTTCCCAAAAATCAGGTTTAAACATAAAACTATGTGCCTGTACTGAGCTGTCTTTTAGGAATAAGGTTTGTGTCTTTGACAGATGTGTATTTTTGAACAACATTAGTGCTCAATGCAAGTAAATAAAAGGAGAATACTGCATCTGTTAATTCAACAAAATACAACATAATAAGTCAATTTAGGCCCCAAGAACAACAGTGGAAGAAGTACTCAGAACTTTAACTTAAGTACAAAAGTATTATCAACAAATCAAAATATACTTAAAGTACAAGTAAAAGCACACACACACACACACACACACACACACACACACACACACACACAGATAACTTATGAATTTCATAAAGGGATCAATAAAGTCTTATCTTAATCTATAATAATACATCACAATTTATTTGTTGATTATATTTTGTGTTATTAATCTCAATCTGCAAAGTAACTAAAAGTATCAGATAAATGTAGTGCAGTAAAAAGTATAATATTTCCCTCTGAGATGTGGTGAAGTAGAAGTATAAAGTAGCATAAAATGGAAATACTCAAGTAGAAGTACTTCACAATTGTACAGTACTTGAGTAAATATACTTTGATCACAGTGAACTGCAGTGATTTTGCAGTTTTGTGGTCTTGTTAACTGAATTAGTGCTGAATGGTTTGTTCAAGTTTAACAGAAAAGAGGGTTGATAAATGTTTTCGGCATGTTTTCTGAATCCAGATATTTCAGATGTTTTACCAGAAACCAACCTGATCTGAATTTTATGCTCATGTCTGTCTGTGGTTCAGTCTGACACTCTTGTCTTTGCGTCTGTCCACAGCTGGCCCTCTACGCCCAGAAGTTTGACGAGTTTCAGGCGACGCTGGCCAAAAGCAACGAAATCTACGTCCGCTTCAAAAAGGAGATGGATAATGTAGGTGGTGACCGCTGTACGGAGCCTTGTTGGTGTGAATGAGGCTGTTCGGGGGTCCAGTTTGTCTTTACTGTATATTCTTGGAGTCCACCTGTAAGAAAGGTTTATTGATTTGATAAAAGATGAAAGTGTTTTGTTATTTACCAGCTCTTTAAAAAGGGATTCGATAGGATCTCATTTTATGCCTGTCCAGGTTTCTAGTTCCTACAGCACACTTTTGTCTGACTTTGTAAATGTAAGTGTTTTCCAGATGTCATTTTAAACTCTTCCCCTTTTCAGATGTCAGACAAGATGAAGAAAATGGAGAAAGAGTCAAATCTGTGGAAGACGAGGTTTGAGAACTGCAACAAGGCTCTGACTGACATGATCGAAGAGGTGATGATGATGATGATGATGATGATGATGATGATGATGATGATGATGATGATGATGATGATGATGATGATCCTTGTAATTCGGAAATTCCTGTTGACCCTTCGGGGGTTTTGTTGAGTCTTGATAGACCCTTAGTCCAGTATCCCAACAATCATAATCTGATAACTCTGTTGCAGACAGTTGACTGCTGAGCTCTTAACCTTATAAACAGGGATTGTTACTGAACTGAACGTCACAGTGTGAACCAGCAACAGACTGAACGCACTACTGAACTGAAGACAGTCTGAATCAGTGGCGAATGTCACAGCGGTATGAACAGGGATGTGTTCACTTACCTTTGTACATACTGAAGTGCATTTGAACAGTGATGCGTTTTCTTAGCTTAGGAAAAAGAGAACAAACAACATATGACTATAAATCTTTGAGCAGAACTTAACGAAACGATTAAAAAGTGATAATTTCTTCCTCCCTTTTGCGAATAATTCATCATAAATATAAAGCATCTAAATTTCATCTAATGATGTGAATTGATGCATTTAGGGGACTAGTACTTTGAGGAAAATTAACAGATATTTCAAAATGGAGAGTATAGTTCTTGAAAGTACTTCCTGTTTGTCTTTTTATGGAGAGGATTGGAGAATTACATTACCATATTTGAAAGCCAAATACTTGCTTACTTTTCTGGTTTTATTCTCATTGTATATCACTTTCTCCATCCCTGCTCCTTCTGTTCCAGAGAACTGAGAAAGGCAAAGAGTACGACCTGTTCGTCCTGAAGATCCAGAAGCTGGAGAAGCTGTGTCGTGCCCTACAGGAGGAGAGGGTAGTCCTCTATGACAAGATCAAGGAAGTCCGCCAAGCTAACTCCAACCTCCCATCAAAGGTCTTTGGCAGCTCTAACCCAGATGACGTACCCGACACTGAGGGTGCTGACAAATCTGCCCTGCTGACCCCTGTGGAGATCCAGGAGCTCCAGGAGGAGGACCCAGTCTTAACGGAGGGTATGACCCGTCTGAAGGAGGAGCAGGCCAAGCTGCAGGAGTTTGCCGCCTCCCTGTTGGCCACACCCAGCAACAATGACGAAGAGGACAATGCTGATTCAGACCCAGAAGAAGACTTGGTGGCTTCTGCGTTTGTCCAGTTCAAATCCAAACCTCAGGTCAAAGAGGAGGAGGTTTCAGTCCCTGAGCAGGTGGTAGATGTAAAATCCGAGGCAGCAGAATCAGTTCTCCCACAGCCAGATAAAGTTGAGGAGGTTCCAAAGCCAGCAGCGTCCACACCAGAAGCTCCAACACCTGTGGAGAACACTTCTCAAACAGACGCAAAACCAGAAGCAGTAAAAGTTGAAACCCAGGTCGAGGACAAAGAGGTGCAACCAGTTAAACTAGATGAGGAGATCCAGCAGCAACCTGCTGAACCAGTACCGACATCGGAGCCTGAGAAGGTCAAGATGGATCCACCAACAGACCCAAAATCAGAAGCGGCAGAGGCTGAGATCTTGGTCGAGGCTGGTGAGGTCAAACCAGTGGTCCCAGTGGGAGACGAGAAGGCCCAGGCTGAACCAGTGCAAGTTCCAGAAGCAGCACCAACCACGTCAGAGTCAGACTCCTCCAAGAAGCAAACACCGAAGAAAAAGAAGAAGAGGAATGGCAAGAATGCTAGCTAAAGATTAGCATGTGCAGAAGGTGTGTGTGTGTGTGTGTGGTGTTATTTGGGAAAAGTGTGTGTGCGTGTAGCTGAAATCATACTGTGCCCTTTGCGCCTCTCGTAAAAGGTTAACAACCTTTAGTTCGTCCCAACTGGTGCAGCTGAAGTGTCGTCACTGTCAAGATCCAGTGTTACCAGATGAGGATGGACAAATAAACCAACTGTATTTTACAGTTTGAATGTCTAAATGAACATTTAGTTTGGCCTGGTAGAAGGAACGACAGGCTGAAGTCTAAATCACTGAGAGATAAAACTAAAAGTGTCATAAAGATTAAAAGGCTAAACTGCAGTGTCTCATTTAAACTTGAAATCACAATGGAACAACTCCAATAAAGTGATTGTTTTTGACAATTTTACATTTTTTTTACATTGTGTTTATTTTATTTTGTTTAACTATGTTGGTAGCTTGAGCATCAGCAGTCATGTGAGGTTAAATTCATATGTTCATCAGCTTTGTTTGGCACTTTGAGACAGAGAGAGTCCACATCACTGGATGCTTTATCTCTGCTAAGTCAAATGCAGGCTTTTCTAACTTAAATGTAGTTTGAACTCAATGTTCAGCTGTGTTCAGCAAAGGAAGCACAGATAGACTTCATGCTCACTGTGGATTCTTCATCTCTGCTGTGCTTGTCTAAGAAAGTTGCACTGTCACGCAGTCATTATAGGGCCTTCACACCTTCGGACCACCTTCCTGTACTGTCAGAAGCTTGGCAACATATTTCTGATGCTACAGTACCACAAAACTCCACTAGATGGAGCTGTTTTACACCTGTCTGTCTATTATATTCAGAGTGCAGTACAGACGTACAGCCACTAGATGGAGACAGTGTTCTTCATATCACATCTCTATTACATGCTCGAGGTCTCCCACTGATTTTCAAGGCAGTTTTGGATGATTTCAAGGTTTTGGACACAGTTTGCTATCACATTTAATGCTGTCATACCTTATTGGTCTAATGTCTCAGTCTCAGTCAATGTTCATTCATAGGAAACAGTTAACACAACCTCACCTCTACAGGTACACTGAGCTGTTGTAGTGCTTTTGATTGTATCACATGATCTTCATAAGCAGATGACATCAATGTAGATGCTCAAATTTCTATTTCCATCTGAAGATCATATGATGTCAATAGAAAACGTTTCCAACTTTTTGAACTTTTTCTTCAAAGTACTGCAGCTTTTGATCACATCACATGACTTTCATGTGATATAAACTTTGAAACTCAACTGCTGACCAAACACAGACGAGAAGTCCTTAAAGCTTAGAAAATAAAATAATTGGATCATCTACAATTCCAACTGGGGAAACTCCATCTGCTGATGAAGTTCATGTGATATGACGGAAAGCTATGAAGCAGCTACTAAATGGACCTTGAGTTGAGAATGTTTTATCAAACTGCTGTTTCCAAAGTCAAGAATAAACTCTGAACATGGACGAGAAGTCCTCATAATGCTCAGAAAATTAAAATCTGTTGATCAGATTCCAAATAAGTTTGCTTGGTTAACTCTTATTTTTATTAGTTTTTATAAGTGGAGAGTTCTAGTGTCAGGAAATGCTATTTTCCAGTGATCATAGCAAACTTTGGGGATAAACACAGAATAACTAACTTTTAACATGAAAATGACTATTAAATAATCAATGGGTTCATGTGTTGTCAACAAAACTAATATAGTAGCATAATTTAGCTTTCCAAGCATTAATCAAAACATAAGGTTATTATTGTGTTTTTTTAAATAGGTCAAATGTTCATTCAGGTTTTTATTCAACACGTCCTCATACGATCTGATACAAAGTGACTTAAAATGAGTTTAAAAGTAGAAAAATCTTTACATTTCTTTACAATAAATTAGTGCAGGGGTCAGAGGTGATTGTAACAAAATATACCGAGGAGATAAGAGATTTCTTTCACACACACACACACACACACACACACACACACACACACACACACACACACACACACACACACACACACACAGGAGACTAAAAAATGAAGGTGTGTTTCAGTACGACATTTTGAGCAAGAAAAAGAAAAAGGAGTATTACAGTGTTGAGAAAAAATTTAAAAAAAAGAGGAAACAGTTGAGAAGAGAAGTACAAAGGATTGTGAGAATTTAAGATAAGAGCCTAATAGAGAGAGGAGGAGACAGAGATATGGGAGAGGGGGGTTTGATTCGGGTCTTTTGAAGTGTTTCGACCTTGTGACAGAAGATAAGAGTTGACTTAATGAGTCTGTGTGGATCTTTGATTACTGTGTCAGAGGTTAGTTAAGTCATAATCTTGTCCTTAAATGAAGTTCATCATGTTGAGGTTCATCCAACTCTCTGTAGCTAGAGGCGAGCGTACATGAATACTGCCACCATGAGGCCAGAAATACAGTACTGTTTCCTTGGTACAAGATCAATTAATTAGTATACAACACATTTATTATTTTCAACCAAATGTGGTACAAAAAAAACATCTGAAAAAGTTGGATTTGTGATGTGCCATACAGAGCCATAGACAGGATTTTAAAAATACACCGATTTTGACTTTGATTTGAGTCTCACCTAAAAAGGTTAATTTCATTTCCATCATACCACATGTTCATCAGCAGACTGAGGTAGGTGTTCAGATTTTAATTTTCTGAGCATTATGAGGATTTCTCGTGCATGTGGGCTGAAACTTTAAAGTTCAGAGTTCATTCTTGACTTTGGAAACAGCAGTTTGAGAAAAACCAATCTCACCTTAAGGTCCACTTAGTAGCTGTTTTATAGCTTTCCATCATATCACATGAACTTCATCAGCAGATGGAGTTTCCCCAGCTGAACTTTAAGGACTTCTCATCTGTGTTTGGTCAACAGTTGAGTTTTGAAGTTTATATCACATGAAGGTCATGTGATGTGATCAAAAGCTGCAGTACTTTAAAGAGACCTGAAAAAAGCTGGGGAAAAATAGTTCTCAGTTTGGATATTTTTTTTAGCATCACACTCCTGTAACATTATCAGACTCATGGTGGACAGTTTGTTTTTTTATTCCACACATTTTTCCTTGTCAAAACCTGGTGCCTACGTTACTCACAATGCAACTCAACTGGACCTCTGTGTCTTTGATAATAGCTTCAACCTTGATGACTCTTTTCTTAAAACTGGATGCCACATTCTGATAAATGTGGCTGATTTGACATAAACTGATCTCATTGAGGTAAAGTAAAAGGTCAACTTCTGCAGCTCATCTGCAGAAAGGATATTCAGACACTTTGAGGGGTTTTAGTTTCAAATCCTGACAAATCAATGAGAAACTGCAGGTGGAAAATGTAAAGAAGCCCTGAGTCGTCTTATGCACATTCCTGCCTATCTGCAGGAAACATGCGAGACGCCTGCCTCCATGCAGGAGGCAAGGTTCTCGTGTGCTGCTGATTAAACTAAGCTGAGCTGCATTTTTGCTGTCAGGAGCCTGAAACATGCAGACGTGGGAAATTACAGTGACAGACAGAGGAGAGAGACGCTAATGTTCTACCTGCTGAACTTTGTTTAATCCACTCAGGCATCAAAGTTTTACACACACACACACACACACACACACACACAGAGAGAGGTGAGTTAGCATATTAGCATGTTAGCTCTTCCTGTTCCCTCGTCTGGAAGTCAGTGGGTTTCTTGAATGGGTTTTTGGTTCGATGCCTGAAATAAGGTCTGTGGTTAACACAAGCGTTTTGTTCTGCAACATAAACCCTGTCAGTAAATACTCCACTGGTGAGTTTTGAAGCTTTTCCGTGTCTTAAAAAAGGCGGTTGCTAACAAGTGTCTAAATGAGACTACAGAGGTTGTCGGGGACATTAAACGTCATCACGCCGAACACAGAAACTCATCTACTCACTCGTCCGCCTTTACAGCCTCGTTGGGTTTATACTGCAAACTGTTCTAACTCAAACTTTCCCAAAGGCTTTTGTAGAAGAGGTCAGCGCTGGAAGCTCAGTGGTGGAGACGCTGAAGTCATGTGACCGCGGTGTAGCTGGTTTATAGCCTAACGTTAGCTTTTCACTTCTGGAGATTGACTTTACGCTTCAAACATCATAAAGTGGAGTTCATGTGTGAAGATTATCTTGCTGAACAAAACGTGTAAGAATCATAAACTTCTGTTTACCACAGAGCTTATTTTCTGCAGTAATCCAGAATCCAATGGAAACATCCCATTGGCTGTTTGTGGAGGGAACCAGGGCGATGCTAACTTCCTGGTTGGACTACAGAAACACCTCATCATCCCTGCAGCACTGTATTAACATGCGGCTCTAACAGCCTCCACTCTGCTGGTTTCAGACTTCCCTCCAGATGTTGAACCTGCTGCATTCAGGAGCATCAGTGAGGTCCAACACTGATGTTGGTGTTCAGGTCTGGCTCACAGTCGGTGTTCCAGTTCATCCCAAAAAAAGGTGTTGAATGGGGTTGATGTTACTGGTAAAACCATGTCTTTATGGAGCACGGGAGCATTGTCATGATGAAACAGGAATCCCTTAATACTGTTTTAACCCTGAACCCGAGTACTAAACCCCAAACTATAAAAATTGAGAGACGAGGATGAGCCCTGCAGCTGACGTGTTAAAGATCACCTGATCAGAGTGACGATCACTTTGAGCTCTGAGAAAAAAAAGCTAATAAGTGGAAACTTGTTTTTCCCATCATTTGATCTTTATAAACTTAAGAAAAATGCTCAGTATCTGATTCAGTTTCCAGGTTAATATGTTGCTGCAGGTCCCAGTCAGCAGTTTGGCTTCACAAGACTTGGTTGACTGTTGGTTGTTTCACTGGTCATTTTTTTTTTTTCAAAATAAACCCATGATTATATCCCACAAATCCCTGCCCCGAGGACTTTACTGACCTTTCTTCCCTCTTTGTTATTCACAAAGTCTCAACACTTTTATATTCTGCTTTTATGAAGAGAGTTGCATTTTTTCCAGTCACCTTTCACACTTTCTACAATACTCCTGTTGAACTTTAAGTCACATAAGTGGCCTTCAGTTACTCTTTGTTCGGTTAACTTGATGTCAGTAAATAAGACTTAACTTATTGGAAACTGAATCACTGTGCAAATAAACTGCTTGTGTGAGCTCCAAGCCAAACCTTCACAATCAAAGTTTAAACCAACATTTAGACAAGAAAACAGTAGATCTGATTATTTACCTTCAAACGTGTCTGCAGTGCTCAGGATTTTAACTGGGTGATGTTACAGTCGTGAATCATGAGCTTGTGCGTGACTCAGTCTCGCCCTCTTTTCTCTGAGCTCGTACCTGAACCACAGTAACATAACACACAAACAGACTTCAGGCTGTTTCTCTCTCTGACTGCTCCTTTTGTTTATTAAAATCATTCTGTTGTGCTGCTGCCTGATAAACCAACTGCAGGCTCTCACACTGCCTAAAGAAGAAGAGGTGAAAACGTCCCAAAATATCCTCCATTTACAAAACTGTCCTCATTATGAGGGTCCGAAACTCAGCAGGCACACAAACATGAGTTTCATCTTTCGTCTCATTTGTGCTTTGCATTCATCTTTCTTCCATCCTTCATGTTCCTGTGCAGCAGCACGATGGATGAGAGCGGAGCTGTGTTTGATGTGGAGGGAAAGATTAGCTCACACACACACACACACACACACACACACACACACACACACACACTATGTGTGGAGCTTTGTTACACACCACACAAGCTAATATATGAGCAGTATGAGGGTCATGTAGCGTAGAGGCAGACTGTGGCTGTGGTTGGTTTTTCCTATGATGTCAGGTCTTTGAACTGATCCTGATTTGATGGGACGGCTGACTGCGGCTGCAATCTCCGCCTGTCAGACCTTCAGTACAGTACAGTCTGCTCAGTCGTGATCTCTCCCACTGTACCATTTATCCACTTCAGTGTCAGATACTTTGTCCTATTTCAGGAGCCGCCTCCTACATAGTGCATATTTACAGACCGAATGTGTTGTTACGAGCTGACGAGGCAGTTTAAGTTTCAGCCTTTACAGACCGAGAGAAGCAGCTCATGAAATGTGGCAGAGCTTTCAGCTTCCTCTCCTTGGTCTTCTGACATCAGCCAGGAGTCCTGCACAGTCACAGAGCTAAAGCTGCTCAACCTCAGGACTCCTGGCTGATGAACGAACAGGAGGTGGCTGATTTAGAGCTACATACAGCGTATACATTGATACGCATTCAACACCACTGTATGAGGAAGCCACCTCGGTCATTCTCGCCTGAGTGGCAAATGGAAACATTCAACATCTGCCGTTGTTCATTCACAAAGACAACAACAACAACACCACCACCACACTGCGATAACAGAAAAAAGCTGTGGAAACGAAGAATGCCAATGCGTACCTTCTATTTTAGCAAAATGTTAAACATACAACTAAATAACAAAAGACTGGATTAAAGCTGCATACGTAGTTTGAGAAGTGACTCTGCAGTGTCATGAATCATTTTCTACTTTAACAAATGTATGAAATTATATCGAAGAAAAATTGACAGTCTTTTAGATTTCTTTCATTTTGGTACAGAATTTAAAGAAATCATTTCCTGTTTCCTTCAGAGGCTCCTGAATGTTTGGCTCGTTAAGTCTGAAGGTCGCTCGCTCTGCCTCGCTCTCTGGAACAAACTGTGGCTGAGAGTCCAGTCAGCTGAACGACTGCGTCTTCAGGTCGGAGCTGCCAACTGTGTGAAATCACTCAGTGTGAATACTGCTGCTGCAGCTCGCTGCCTGGGAAACATTACCGCTGATGCACCTTAACTTTGAACGCTCTCCGCCGAATCAATACTTCACTTCAGTGTACCTGCTGGAGCTCTTCCTCACACCAACACTTCCTCAGTTACTCTGTGAGTTCATTATTCACTCCAGGTGCTTTTGCTTCATCTTCTTTTACTTATTCCATGCGTTTTGGTCTTTATTAAAGGCTCGTCACACATCGTTTACTGCAGGTTTGCTGACACGTCTTTATTGTGTTTATCCCTTATCTCACAAAGAGATGCGTCTCTTTGCAGCTGTGTTTTCTACTTCTGTTTGTCACTTTTTGCTTCGTAGCCGTGTTGGTGTCTTGGCTTTAAAGAGGGCAATGTCCGTCTGAAACACCTCAACGACCTTTGGATGGATTCCCATGAGATGTACAGATATTCTTCATGTCCTCTGCAGGATGAACTGTAATCACTTTAGTGAGCCCTTAACTTTTCTAGCACAATCAGGTAACATTTTTTAATTTAACTTTATGACCAAACACCTGGAAAACTAATGACATCATAAGGTGTTATTGTCATTGGGTGTCATTCAGGACCTTCACTCACAAATGTCTGAACTTTAAAGTAGTTGTTGTTACGATCAGTGAAGCGCAGACTCAGACCAGAGGAATTTAGTGCAAAATGGTTTTCGGGGGGGAAGATGAGGATGATGATGGCTGAGTTGAGATGAAGAGGGGAGGCTGAGGATGGCGTGGATGCGACAAGCAAGCAGAGCAAACAGGAAGTGTTGACCCTGAAGGCACAGGGAGAGAAAAATAAGTCAAAGAACACGAGAGAACAAACAACTCTGAGCGGCCGAGACTGAAACAACCAACTGCAGGTGAAACAACAAGTGACGAGTGGAGGAGGAAGAGGAGCAGATATACTGCTGTGCAGATGAGCTGATGGCTGACAGGTGTGCAGACAGGAGCAGGTGAGCTGAATGCAGTAATCAGGAGGGAGCAGGGATACTGCCACACACACACACACACACACACACACACACACACACACACACACACACACACACACACACACACACACACGTTACTTCCTTGAGTTACTTCCCACTAATTAGCTGGTTTGCAGATTGTTGCTCACACTGTGTGAATTCAGAAACATGTATTTTAGTGCGCTGTCAATTTTAATTTGCAAGTTTTTAATTCAGTTAAAACCGCTGATTTAAAC
Organism: Macquaria ambigua; assembly: GCA_008360985.2. Taxonomy (NCBI): domain Eukaryota; kingdom Metazoa; phylum Chordata; class Actinopteri; order Centrarchiformes; family Percichthyidae; genus Macquaria; species Macquaria ambigua. Next base: position 15,770 of record VMKM01002922.1, read on the forward strand.
AATATAATAAGTAAATAAATCACAACTCGTTTGGTGACTTTTTTCACATCACTGTGCACTTTTATTTTTTTTTCGGTTTGTTTGTTAAGTTTTTTTTCCTGCTTGAGTTCTGATCATTTAGTGTTTTGTGTCATCTCGATAATAAGCTTCTGTCGACGTTTGTCCAGTTTCAGTTCATTTTTTCAGCTTTCTCTTTATTTTAAAGTATTTTTTTCTGCAACTAAACTTAAAAACCCTACAAGCCACTTTGCATTCATTTCACCATTCTTCTTCTTTCAGCAGCAGAAACAAACAGCTCTCAGGATCTTTTTTCCTGCTCAGTGTGACGACTGAAGTGAGATATTTCTCTGCTTTATGATGATAATTTTTAGCTTCCAGCACTTTATTCTCTAAAAACTGTCCACTAAGAACACACAGCTTCTCAACATGGCACTGTTTCCTTTGAAAGTTACATGAAAATAAAAAACACTGAATCTTTTCTATCTCATACAAAACAGGTTTCTACGCTTATTTCCTGACATTTCCTGCAAGTAAATATGTGCTTCAAACATCCGAGAAGAAGCAAACCCTCAATTTCTATAAACTGGTTTACAGGACAGTCAGCTCAGAGCCAAAAAACTAATCCCAGAATGAGTCTGGAAGCCTCTTCAGGGATGAAATCACTGCCTGTTCTGCCGACGTCCTAAAAGGAGGCTGTTTGTGTCTGAATCTGAGCCAAATTCAATTCATTTTCAAAAGATAAAAAGCAGGGTGTCAAACACGTCCTCCCTCTCTGTTACTTCTCTACACCTGGTTTCTCTCTCTTCCTCTTTTCTTCTTGTCATTCTCTCATTTAGACTCTTCCTCCTCTTCAGCCCAACAAATGAGTTTCAGACTCGTCTTTCTCTGCAAATGGCTCGTTATCAGCAGCCAGACAACCTGCAAATTGTACCATTATGTGCAGGTGTGTGTGTGTGTGTGTGTGTGTGTGTGTGTGTGTGTGTGTGTGTGTGTGTGTGTGTGTGTGCTGCAGTCCTACTGAAGCATTTGAAGGACAGTTTTCGGATGGATTTTCCAGCAGCAAAGTGCTGAGTGGGCCTCTTAGCAGGACAATTTTCTCCTTATTCCTCACTTGTCCTTCATCCCTCCTCCTCCTCCTCCTCCTCCTCCAGCAGCACCAAACCTCCTTTAAACTTTTAGAGAAAACTAGAAGCTGCAGCTCGAACTCACAGGGAAATCGGTGATGGATATCATGTCCCTATTTCTTCATTCACAATATCACATTCTACACTACAACATGTGGATAGTTCAGCTTCAGCTTCCTCTTTTCAAAGTTCAGAAAGTTATAAAATGACATGTCTCAAGTAAAACATTACATTTTGGTTCTGCAGGTGAAACTTCACCTTTGACCTTTGAAACTGTGTTGACAAAACAAGCTCAAGGTCCATTTAGTAGCTGTTCTGATGCTTTCACTCATATCACACAATCTTCATCAGCAGATGGAGTCTGCCCGGTTGTCATAGAGATATAGATGTTTAATTTCCGAGTATTTTAAGTGCTGGATTTAAAGTAGAGATTGAAAGTTTATTCTGTTAATGTCTCAACTTTTGAGCCAACATGGACTGGAGGACCTCAAAGGACTAGTTCGACATTTTGGGAAATATCCTTATTTGATTTCTTTGGGAGAGTGAAATGAGAAGATCAATATCAATCCCATGTCTGTGTGTTAAGCTAGGGGGTTGGACCTAGCTAATGTGGTTAGCCTAGCTTAGCATAAAGACTGGAAATAGGGGGAAACAGCTAGCATGGCTCTGTGTAAAGTTAAAAATACACCTGCCAGCACCTCTAATGCCGCGTCCAGATCAGTTTAGTTCGTCACACATTAGAACAGTTATTTTGGCGTTTCCACTGGCAGAAGTTCTCCTGTCTGTCCTGTTTTTTCATTACCCCTCTGTTGAGGTACCTCGCACACTGACCCGGGACTTTAAGGTGGAGCTAGAAACACTGCAGTTCGTTGATTGGTCAACAGAATCGTCACTTCTTTTTAGATATCCCATCGATTGCGACAGAGACTCTAAACACTCCACACATCGTTGTGATGAAGAAATACAGCGATTACATTTTACTGTCTGCGGTGGAGACACAAAACAGATGTAGGGTTTAGGTACATGTAAGTACAGGTTTTAAGGGCACTATACCAAAAAGAAACGCGGCTTAAAGCTCACTGATTAACGTTGTTTCTCCTTTGTTTAATCTGTACACGAACACAAACAAGTTGAGGTTTTAGAGTTACGTGATAGAACTATTTCTTGGCAGGTGACATCTTTTAGTCTCTGATAATCTGTCTATGTGTTACGAATGGCGATCAGTTCTGTCGTACATAACGGACAGATTCCTAAGAATTGTAAGTCTAATCTTTGTTTCAGGCCGAGAAGAGGAGTCGTGTCTCGTGATTCAAACAAAGATCCTTGAAAACAAGAATGAACAGAGTTTTTTTTTTCCCCGGAGGACGATAACGATCTGCGCCACGATGATGAAACGTTCAGCTTCAGAGAGCAACAACACCTCCTCTCCTTTCCACACACACACACACACACACACACACAATTACCTTCAAACACACACAGACATAATGACCCATATCATAAATATAATAACCGAATCATGTCCTGCTCCAGAGTGAATCTGTATTTTGTGCAGAGCACCTCGTCCTTTACTGCTGTCTGCTGATGGAAACACCCCCCCCCCCCCCACACACACACACACACACACACACAAACAACACAACAATAAATATCCCATTGAGAGATTCCTTTATAAAAAAAAAAAGAAGATTTTCAATTGACTTTGCATTGAACATGCAAATTGAAGAGCAGATGGTCCTTTCACTTCACCAGACAGACACTTCTTCTTCTTCTCAGGAACAATACAGACTCAGAACAGGCGACAACGTCTCGTGCAAATAAATATAAAACCCAACAACATCATCGTACAAATAAAAACCAACCTGGGGATGATTGTTTCTCAGCTTGTATTCCTCTGCAAGTTTCTTAAAACACCCTGTGGAATAATATCCACCGTACGCTGCCTCTGTTTGTGTGTGTGTGTGTGTTTACTCTTGTACTCTATTTGTGAGGACCAATTTTTAGACCTTTAGTTAAGACTTTGCTATAAAGTTAATCAGGTAAATGTTGGCATAAGAACTTTATTTAACTGAGGATTTGGAAGGAAATTCATTTTGGACCACTTCCATTTATTTCATTTTTTGGCAGGAGGTTCTTCTTCGAAATGGAAATGAATCACATATTCATATATTTACTCATTGTTTACTGGGATCAGTATGTGGATATAAAAGCCAGAACGTCCAACATTCACAGAATGAATCATCTCAAAGAAGACTTAATTTTAAATGTTCATATTTTCTCCATATTACCTTAGATGAATTAACAAACTATTATTTTGAGTTTACAGACATTCGACTGCAGTGCCAGGGTAGTGGTTAGAATAAGGATTGGGGTTTGGCATGTAGTTGTGATGGTTAGGGTAAGGGTCCTCACAAGTACAGTACAAATGTGTGTGTGTGTGTGTGTGTGTGTGTAGGCCCTGTTAGCATGAATGCACAGTGAACTGCTCTCACTGACCTCGTCGTGTCAATAACAAGCTGTCAATATGACCGACTGATCAACAGAAAACATTTAACCTTTGTCTTGTACAAATTAGCACATTAGCACGTTAGCATCCCTGCAGGTTTCACTGTCGCTCCAAAGGGACTTTAGATGTGTTGATTTTAAAAAGCTGCTCCAGTGACAGCAACAGTAAATTCATGTGTTAAATCCATGTTGTGAGCAGCTTTCTTCTCGGACATTGTATCATGCACGTGGTTAAAGATCCAGAACAGTCGGTTTCAGTGAACCAACAGCTAACACTAAAGCTAACTACACTCAGGCATGCATCAGCCTTTAGGAATAAAACACCCTCATCAGTGTAGCTAACCATGAAAGAAACATGCACACGTTATGAATGGCATTGAAGTGTAAACTTTTTATAAAACATCTTCTTTAAACATAGTTTTCTTTTTTCTTCATTTTTGCCAAATTGCCACAAGATTTAACTCTAAAAAGGCCAAATCTCCCTGCATGCAGAAGCGTAGAGTTGATGTTACCAGTGACGTAGCTTTAGCATTAGTTCTGAGCTCAGGAAAATGCTACGCTGGGTAAAATAAGGGCTGTTTTGAAACTTTAACAATGGCATGATACAACAACCAAGTAGGCAAAGTTTGGGCCACTAACAAAATACATTTACTCGATGGATCCAAGTCCGTTTGGGGTCCGGTGTCACGGGATAAAACAAAGCCATACTGAAGCTTGTCTCGACATGTTTACAGGGACACTTTCAAAGAGATGCCACCATGTTGGAAAAGTGATAACATTATTTAAACTGCAGTATTATTGCTTTTGTGCAAACTCAGAAATTAAGCATTGATTTCTACACAGCCTGGAAAAACTCTGTGCAATGAGCATGTGCAGTACTTAGACATGAAAAATCACACAGACAGAAAAGATCACGGCTGCTAATTTTGTGAATCAGGTTGCAACGTACCTTTGGATATATTTATGATGTGTTTTAAGATTAGATTTATTTTGGTCAACAAAAACATGAACACTCCTTGTAGAAAGATTTTTCCTGCACAGCACGTGTCATCTGTTCTGTAGAGACACATTTCATGACACCAGGCTGCTTATTTACTGTCACTCTTCCAACATGCTGCCGTGTCCATCTTGAGAACTGATAACTGCTTTCCAAAAAAATTGTCTTTGTCCCGACTAAAATGAGTTGACGTTTGTGTACAGTACATTCTCACTGGAGCTCAAATTATTTTTACAGAGAAACAAACGAACAGACTGAAAAACAGACAGTGACACTGACAGAAAGACAAACATACAGATGTTCTGCATTTCACTGCCATGAACTTCTTCTGCAACAGTAATCATTTCTAGAAAGATTCCTGGAAAGAACTGTGTAATTCGTTTTTAATTATAGAGAAAATATGAGCTGCAAATTCTATTTAAATTCTTCACTGATTATTGGAAACTTTATTCTACACATATGTTGAACTGTATTTTTGCATGCTCTGCTGACCTGCTGTGCACGGATTAAGACTCAGAGAGAAAGTGGTTATGGCAGCAATTCATTGGAATTAAATCATTGGAAGTGTACCAATTGAACACTCCATTTTCCCTATAATTGGTACCAGATTTCACAGTTCTTTCCAGGAAACGTTGGAGGAAATTATATGAGGAAATTGTGGAAATGTAGAATAAAGCTAAATCCTGATTTTCTCTGTTTTAGGCTTTGTTTTGGTGGTTGTAAGAAATGCTGTAGCCAAAGTGACCTGCACTAACTAACCTGGCTCTACTGCACTTATATTGGTCAAGTGTCTACAATATGCAGAGCGAATGCAGGACAGTGCATTAAAGTGGGACAACTGAATACTGATTTAATGTCAGCTGCCTCATGAGAAACCTGTTCTGTATATAATCTGTACTTGACTTTGTCTTCTCAACATCCAGGCTGTTCCAGCACGTTTTTTGCAGCGATTCTTTGGATGAAAGAAGGAAAAAAAACAAACATTTCAAATACATTCATGCACTTTTGGCATCTTGAATCACATATGCAAAAAGTCTAAAGGCAGAACATACAGGTTGATAATTATTCATGTTTTCCTGTCGATGAGGCATCACCTCCGTCACAACGTCCACAACCTCGACAATTACAGTGAAACATTACATTTATCGTGGTGGTGCCCACTGACTCATTATCACCCAAAGACATACCTGAAACACCAAACAAGTCACATGTCATGCTTTGACAACTATACTATACTCTCAAAATAACATCTAACCCAGGCTGCTACAAACAGCCCACACCCTGTCTGCTGCAGCTCGAGGGGACATCAGATCTTTTGTAGCGTTAAATGAAGTTTGGGAACTGTGAGAAGAAAAATCAATATCAATCAATATCACTGGTTGACAGCTTTTTCTCTCCACACAATTCAAGACGCCTGGAGCTTTTTTCTTTGTGGGAAGAGACAAAAATCTGAAGGAGAGGAGATAAATGTTTCCATTTTGGAGTTGAATAGAGAAATCAAGAGGCTGGAGACAGCAGCAGGATTCAGCTCAGATACATGAAGGTAGAAATGCTCAGTTAGCCGGTCAGGATTGGTTACAACATGCTGCCGATTTACCAACCAGACCACAGTAAGTGTACCCTGACTGGATGTTAGAGGAAGGCAGACAATCAGGTCTACGTATCAAACCTCAGCACTTTTAAGTACAGACCAAATTGTGTTCAAACAGGGAATGCTTGGTGAGTTTCTTTTGATATTTCCTGATTTTAAATAAGTAGTGCAGCGGCCGTTCGGAGCGGGCGACTGCTTGGCCCCCAGAAGTATTGCTTACAGCGTTCTCGAGAACCGCTCATCTGATCGACTTCACACTCGACACTGCACTCCCTTGGGTCCTCAGCAATACACCCGCCGAGTGTGGAGTCGATTGGAAGAGCGGTTGTCGAGATAATCGAAGGACAGACATACAGACAGAGATTCCTTCCTTTATAGCTAGATGTTAAGGTACCTTCAGTTAGCTCATTTTGTGATTGATTGTTGCAGCCTGAAGAGTAACACTCACCAGCAGGATATGACGTAAGTGAAAACACTCGCATTGTTTTCTATGTAAGCACACTCAGCGGCAAAGTCTTGACATAAACCATTGTCCCACTTCCCAACATCGACGCGTATCAACTCTCTAGAAAAGCAATTTTATCAAATTCTCTTCCTGGACTGGCACAACCAGGCCACTGTACCCTGACTACTACTACTACTTTCTTACAGGTTTGCACTAGATGATAAAGGTATCTTCACCTGGAACATAATCTTAAAACTTTTTATGGGTTAAAATCCAGGAACTTTTTAAAGGATTTCTTGACAATTGTTATCATTTTCAGTATTATTTCATGAACTAATGAACTTAATTGAATTTTCTATTTCTGTGTGCATTTTTCATGCAGATCCAGATTCAGAAAAATGAAATCCCATCGGTTTACAGTACAATGATGCCTCACTTATGATGTTTGTCCTGCTCCTGCTTCCTGTTTAAGCTGCATCATATTAAGGAAGTAAAGATACCATTTCATCACCTTCAGATGAACTGGAGTTAATTAAGGGATAAATGCCTTTTGAAAGATTTATTTATCAAAAACTGCTGATTCCACCTGTTCAGTTGATCTCAGCCACCTCTTCTTCCACCTATCCAGACCTTTTCTCAAGCTGTGTGTAATGAATAAGGAGAAGAGGAGCAAGGGATAATCCTGGACATGGTGAGCATTAAAGGAGTTAAATGCAAAGAGGCAACCACTCTCTGCTTTGTGTTGGATGCCTCCGCACAGACCTCACTGTGGGCTGGAATTATCTGTGATTATTTTGAACTGGAGGTAAAAAAAGAATAGTAGTAACTGTTCACACTCACATCTGTGGAACATTCAGAGTAACCATGACATTATTTCTACAGCATTCACTTTCGAGTCGACTACCCCACTTGTACCATGGTTCCATGCATTGCGTTCAACTTTGGTGAACTTTGACACATGAATTTGCGCTGTTGACCAACTGCAAACCATCAGTGTGACTTTCAAGAGTACAAAGAGGCCAGACCAGGGGAAGCTATCGTAGCTTGTTAGCTGATGGAGTATAAACTGCTCCACAAAAGGTTTGCAGACAGTCAACAGTACAAATGCAGTGTGTTGAATAAACTTTTAAATTATTGACCCGTTAGCGGCCAAGCTAACTAGCTTGCTAATGACAGTGAGCAGTTAGCTATTGTCACTTACTAACTGACAGTAAGCTAGCTAGGTTGGACAGCTACTGTGACGTGACTATCATGCTCCAGGCTGACCTGCATGTTAGCAGCTAGTAGCTCGTAGTCACTCCATCACCAAGCTTAGCTAGCACCACCTGATTTGTTCGTACCGATGAATTTTGCTGTGCCACCATCTGCATGTCGTGATATCTTTATTGGTGGCACCGCTGCAGTGTTAGGAAGAAAACAAGAATTTTAAATACCTCACTGATGTACGAGCAGGAAAAAAAACATGACGCCACCTCATTATTTTTCTCACTCCATTTTCTCTGCATACGTCAAATCAGGCGCTGACATAGTTTTGTGTCTGTGGTGGTAAGCAAACACATAAATGGTAAACCAACAGTAAACAAGTGTGACAGTGGACCTGCAGGGTTGGAGGGAGACAAACAATCAAACTCATTTTCAGACTCAAACAAACAAACCATAGTCATAAATTAGTTATCATTTTGTGGCCAGCGCATGCTTTTACAAGTGAATAAACTTCCACATGTGCATTAAAGGTTTTCATTCACACCCTCCAGCCAATCAGAAACAAGAATCCATCCAGGTTTTCATATAACAAAACAGAAACTTTCAGTTGTCTGCTGTTTGCTGTTCCCTGATTGGATGTGATATTTGAGTTTGCACACGATGCACTCTTTTTCTACAAGACCTGCTTTTGTTTGGCTAGCTGGCTAATCAGTGGGGACGCAAACCAAATCATGCTACACCGTGGCTGGCCTGGTCCCTGCCAGACGCCACAGAGCTGAAGGAGACAAGAGGCAGAATTTATCACTGACAGGCAGCTTCTCCCAAAACTCTTCATCCACTTTTCTCCACCAGGAACCTTTTTTATCCTCATCATAAACAAAGAAAATGACTTTCTGCTTCCTGCTTTCAACTAAACTGAGAGCCCGTTCTTTGCACTCAAAGCCTTGTATGATGAAATTGAACTTTTAGCACAAAAGCGTGGGCTTTCATTGAGGTATCACAGCAACAGCAGCAAACATGACCAGAGTTTCCAACAAGCATTTGTTCAGCACTGCTAACAGCAATAAACGAGGTTCCCAGTGGACACAGAGCTTTAGTCTGTCATTGTTTTTCTTCTGCCCGTCTCCTTTTCTTCTCCTCTGGTTTCTTCAGCATGTTCAAGACTTTTTTTAATCCTCTAATTCATTTCCAGTTTTCTTTTGTAGAGTCTGTCCAGGTCTCTGTCCTGTCCTTACGGACTCTGCTGCTCCATGTTATCAATCAAAGGGTCTTTCTTCATAAACTGCAGATGTCTGACGGACCTCCACACCCCGACATAGCTGTCACTAACCGACTGACTGGAGGTGGTGTTCTCCCTTTGGAGGTGCTCCCTCTGCATCTCCAGCACCTCCTTTTCCGTCATGACGTGGGAATTCACGCCTGCTTCTCCTTGTCCACCATCTCCCGTCCACAACTCTCCGTTAGCCAAGCCAGCCAGCTCCTCCTTCCCGTCACTGCTCAACACTCCCTCTATCTCCGGATTTCCTGGTTCAGGTCCGGTGCCAGCAGCAGGCCCGTCGCCGTTCAGCGGTGGTTTCTCTCTGTAAGGCTCGCCAGGTAACCCACCATCCTTCCCAGCCTCCTCCAGGTCCTCATATAAGCTCTTCTTCTTCGTCTCAAAGTATTTGACCACGCAGTACGTGATGGAGCCGATGGTGTTGACTACCACACCGCCGATGAACAGTCTAGTCGGCGCAACGTCATTGAACGCCAGCATTCCGACAGTGATGGTGGCGATGCTCTTGACCACGCCAACGAAGCTGGTGGTGACGGCGGAGTTGATGTAGGTGCAGTGCAGCGTGGTGAAGTTCATGGCACAGCCGATGAAGACGCAGAACACGAAGATGACCGTGATGTGGGGGTCCTTCCAGCCCTCGTACGTCCACATGTTGATGGTGTCCATGGAGATGAAGGAGCACACCAGAAGCACCTGAGAGAGAAGAGACAAGAAGAGTCACACAGAGAAAACGTAGAGACAAAACAAAAGGACAAGGAGAGAGGAGGTAGAGAAGAGAGGAAAAGGAAGAGAAACAAAACCTTACCGGTGAGGCCATGATGGCGATGGCGTACTGCGCTGTGAGTGGCCCATACTCGCTGTCCAGACTGGTTTTCTGGATCAGGACCAGGTAGGAGGCGTGGATGATGACCGCCAACACGCCGGTGATGTAACCAAAGGGATCTCCGGTGAGATCACCAGCACCTGGAGAGAAAATCAAGTCAAGGTTAAAATCATCAGGATGCAAAAAAGAAGAAGGTCTGACTGATTCTGCCAATTTTGTGATTTGTTGTATCTGTGGAGTCTGTCGTGTATTCGGATCATGGGAACAACAGTTTGCTAAGCCCCGCCTCCCTTAGTTACTGTTGCTATGCCTGTTACTATATAACGATGATAACGATGGCAGATTTGACATTTAAATTCAGAGTAATTTTGGTTACCAAAGTTAAAGGTTAGGGAATGATTATGATCACGGGACCTTTTGAAGGAAACAAACAGGATACTTCACTGCTGCTGATGGGACAGTACGAGCTTTCATTATCATGAGAACATCATCTGAGGCCATTTAAAGCCACGATTTGTAGGATTTCAGTCTCCACAAAATAGTTTTTTTTACTTATGATCCACTTTTTAAGCAACATGCATACAAAATGTTGACAAAATGACATTATCTCACTTGATTAATCCATGTAAGACGTTTGGAAGATGCAAATATTCAATTTTGCACGGAGAAAAGGCAATTATCAGAAGGATTAAACCCAGAATGATGAATCAGTCCATTAGATCCATATTCTGCACATTTCACACTTCATGTTTCGACCCCCCTCCTGCCTCAGAAACACTGAGAGGAGCAGCAGCGGAGATTGATTCAGGAAATGAATTATCTGTAGGTTTTTTTGTTTATGAGTTCAGGATCATTAACAGTAATGGAAGAGGAAGATTTACTGCTGGGAAAGATGATTAAAGGGTCTTTACAGGAGCAGAAATTAATGTAACGGTTAAACAGCTTTACACATGAAGATTTTTATAGAAAAAACAAAATGACGTTATTGGTTCAGATTCTGTACTTTCTTTTTCTTGTGAAAGTTAAGGAGAAAAAAAAAGAATTAAAAGGGAGAGAGGGATGGAGAAAGTTAAGGAGTTATCAGAGGGAGAGGAAGAGTAAGAAGAGTTCAGCCTACTGATGAAGACCAGGAGATGCAAATGAAAGCTACTATAGATAGTTTTGGCATAAAGAAAGAAAGAACTAGAGAAATTCAAATTGAGGAAGTGAACAGGAATATGAAAAGAAGGTGAAACAAGAGAAAGTCATTTGCTCCAGGAATTTGCTGGCAGTCACCACAAGAATAAAGAAGAACACTTCCAAACTGACAAACACCACATTAAAACAATCCAGCTCAAAACCACTTTTTGCCAGCAAAGGTCAAATAAAAATCCATCCTCAGTCGGGTCAAACACACCTCCTTGTAACTACATAGTTCAGGACTTTCTTTCCCCAGAACTCGTCTTCTCAGGCCGCACTTGTCCCCAGACTATGTATCACTCTCAACAAGCTCTTCCTATCGAACATTATTAAAGTTACCAAAACTGAACCATTTCTAATCTTAAACCCAAAACCAAGCATTTGCTTTATGGAGCTTATTGGCAGTGCACTCATGTTACCTTATACAAACTCAATTTGGGAAAAAAACAAACATACACAAGTTCACAGCTTGTTTCTGCTGCCCCCAAGTGGCCAAAAAAATCAGTTCTTGCTGGTATAACTTCCTGGCTAGCTAACTGCACAGAGAGCAGCTACCAACATGAAATTCCCACAAACACTGATTCCCCAAATCTTAAGAGATTCCTAAACTCACTTTACTCTGAATGGAAACTCCACAGATTGTTTCCAGGTGTTGAGGTATCTGTTGGTGTGGAGTTAGAAACAAGTGAGCTGACCAGACCTCTGCAGCTCACTGCTCATCTCTGCTGCAGGCTACATTAGCCGCTACTAGCATAACACACCTGAACTGTCTGCAGTAGAGTTGCATTGTAGGTAATGGAGGTGCCAAGTTTTGACAATGAAGAAAATGTGACAATTCTCTGTTTCGATTCTGATCCTTTTTTATAAACCTGTCCATCATGAGTAAATCGATGCAGTGCTCTTTTAAAATAACACAAATGGTCACAGATTTTAGTGCAAATGTTGGGACAGCTTCTGCAAATTCATTCATTTTGTGCTGCAGAATAATCACAGAAAAACTCAGGAAAGACAGTGGTATGTGAGTGTGTGTACTATATGTGGATAATGTGTGTTTACCAGCCAGTGCGGCTCCAGCGGTGGTGATGATCACGGCGGTCACCACGCCGATGGACGGCATGCTGTTCCTTAGCACACACATGCCGATGCTAAGCGTGAAGAGCGGCAGGCAGCGTTTGAACACGACATACATGGGCAGGCTGAGGCCGCGCAGAGACCACAGCGTGAGAGTGGACTGCAGCGTGGAGAGGATACACACCGGCCCAAACTCCTGCACAGCGGGGGGGGGGAGACACACACAGGTTTTTGTCATTGTATTGGTTTATATTGACTCCCTGGAGGTGTACCCTGACCTTAACCACAACCACTACATACCAGCCCAACCCATATCCTATCTGACCCTAACCTTAACCCAAAACCAAGTCTTAACTCTAAGATGTAATGGCTCACCTTGTGGGGACCCCACAAGTCCCCATAGTTAGCCTGTGTGAACTAATTTAAGTCCCCACAATGTACTTAACTCACACACACACACACACACACACATGGCTCTGTGAGGCTGTAACGCTCATTGTAAATGAGATCAAACTGAAAGATGGATAAAAGTTGAGTCAGCAGTCGTGGTGAAGTAAATGTAAAAATGTGTGAGCATGCTAACACTTTTAGCAAATTAGCACTAAACACAAAATGGTAGCAGCTCCTGGGGTGCAAATGTCACTCCAGGAGGTCCAGAGTGAAATATCTCAACATATTTTGCGATGAAATTCGGTTCAGACAGTTTGATGACGTCGTGAAGTATCTGACGTGACGCAGAAATCATGTTCACAGACGAGGAAATGTATTAAAGTCTTATTTACATTACGTTTAGTCACGTTTGTTCACGTTCCGTCATTTCATTCTAATGAAATAGCCACAAGTAACGTTAGCTAACGTAACTTTAACTTGTTAACTTACCATTAGCTGAGTCGACTACCCATACAGCTACTGTAGCTAACATTATGTGGCGAGTCCAGCGCTGTTGTCTGTGGTCAAAACAATCCTACTAAAAATAACTTTATGAGCGTGTTGAACGCTGTTGTAACGTTAGCATACGCATTAGCTTAGTGGCTGCATGAGCCACTTGTCATAGTAGCACACGTAGTGAGCTAGATCAATATTGAAATATCAGATCAATAAATGAGGCCTCTACTGGATTACTGTGCTGCAAAATGGCATCAATTAATGAAAAACTGATGCTGTATTACTGTTACTGAGTATAATTGTGTGACGTTGTGTTCCTTCCTTCCTCACTCTCTGACGGATCATCTGGTGTTTCCCCAGATGTTATAGCAGCTAGACAAGTTAAAGGGTAAAGAGGATGTGACGCCACTGACAGGCGATCAAATAAACGTCATTCAGATCATGAAGTAACACAGTAACTGTTCAAATCACAGATGAGACAACGTTGGTCCCCCAGTTGGTTAACTACCTGTGAGGCAGCTGGAACTGAAGTGAACTAATTATTTTAGTGCCTGCCCACACAGATGTTGCACCAATCAAATGATCAGTATTGACAGTGTCATACCAAACATTCCCGCCCCCTGGAAAACACTACTGTAGGGGGCGCTGTCACCGCAGATAAATAAATACAAATTCAATTTCTTCTTTGTAATAACTACAGTTTTGACCATATTGCAACTATAGACAGAACAAACACCAAAGATATTTAAACTGATTTCTGAAGTGAATTTTAATTTTAGTTCACAAAACTTCATTTTCCTCCATTTTTTGCTGCACACACACGGACCTGTGCAGCTTCTGTGTATTTTCACTGTAGTGACTTTCAAAAACAGTCCTGCCAATAAAGTTAATGAATCAAATCAGTCAATCAGCTACTCAGCCAATCTGTCAGTCGGTCAATTATCCAGTCAGTCATTCAGTCAATCAGCCAATCAGCAACAGGCAGTTTTACCAATACTGGAGGGGAGGGGGCAGCTACACCTGTTCACAGTGTTGATGTCAAAACCATCATGTAGATTTCCTCTTTATGATGCCAACACTTTCTATTCATGTTCATTCATATTTTGCACGTTAAATGTAGAGCATTCATTTTATATTGTAATGATGCAATGACTGATGATGAGGCGACCAAGTGTTAAAATAGTCTCCAAACTACAACATTCACTTGGCTTGCAGCCTGATTTTAGGTGACTGTAAATCAACAGGCGGAAATTATTTTAACTATTATTATTTTTGTAAATTAGAAAATAAAAACAAAGCTGTGGATTTTACAAGCCTACTATAGCTTGTTTTGTCGTTTTAGCCAAATTTAAGTCTCTTAAGTATAATATTAGTATATTATTTTTATTCTGTTGGGAAGAGTGTAATTACTTGTCATAATTGTATCATTTTAATAAAAGTATTACTTGTACACTTCTGAATATGGACCTAAATGAGTTCCAGGATGCCAGATCAGAATATATTTCATATTTTGTTATAATTTCAGCCTTGTTACATGATAAGTTGCAGAAATAAAGACAGGCTGGTACATTTTACAAAAAGATCGCCTGAGGATTAAACAGGCAACTCCAAGCACCCCTAGAGGTTTCGGGATCCCAGTCTGGGAATCACCTATTTCGGTCAGTTTTTACCTTGGACAGCTGCATGCTGAACGGGGGGATCTTGATCTTCCCCAGCCGCCTGAGGGTCTCCAGAGTGAGCGCCGCGGTGCTGCTGGTCAGCAGCTGGATGAGCGTCAGGAAGCTGAAGTGATAATTACTGATGAGGAACTTCAGCAAGATGTTCAGAGAGCCGGAGAAAACGCCGTGCGCAACGGCCACGGAAATCCCCAACAGCCGGGTCTTAAACACATCCATGGTGGTTTGCTGGTCGCTTTAAAGAAAGTCAGACAGGAGACAAAGTACTGGTAGTGCCGGTGGTCCCTTTTTACAGCCCGGTTTGGAGAGGCTCGGAGATGAGGGGGAGGGTTTGGTTTTTACGCACAGCCGCAACGCACTGCTGCTGGACGGAGACGCGGGAGGAAAGGAAAGATGTGAGGCTGTAAAAAAGCCCACGTCTGCACCGTCAGTGAAGGGAAATTAATCTGCATTCAGGAACATTTAGTAAAAAACAAACTAAAAGTGAGATCTGAAGGTGTAAAGAGAAAAGAGGGGGAGAGGAGCGGGAGGAGATCCTCTGTTCGCTTCTGCTGACTCTCCTCTTCGGTCTGTTCTCCTCAGTTAAGATGACAGTTCACTTCACGACTCTTGTTCAGCTGCATATAGAGAAAGAAGATTAAAAAACTCAGTCATTTTTTGTATTAGTTTCCACTCACTCATTATTACCAGCAGAAGACTTCATCAGACTTTTTCTTTGCGCTTCTGTTCCAAAAAGAAAAATAAAAGCTCCGGTAACTCAGAGAGCCGCGAAGGAAGAGAAAGAAGAAGAAGAAGGGATTCCCTGGGAATAGAAGCTGCAGTAGAGTACAGTAGAAGCGCAGCAGATGTGCAGGAGGTGTACAGTAGAGGGGAGGTCCTCTGAGAGCGCTGCCAGTGAAATATGACATTTTGCCGCAGAGCCTCTTGGCTGAGTACCAGCCAGGGGGGGGGGGGTTGACTTTTGCAATTATATCAATCGACCACACGCTCATATATCAGCGTCCACAAACACCAACATAAATGCACGACTTTCTTTTTCTTTATCTGCTGTTTGGGAACAGATTTATTCAGGTTTCATACCAAGAAAGAAAACTGAACAAGAGAAAGGACCAGGACCAGGGTCTAAACTGAATTCCTGGCCCCGAACAAGTCGTTGTGTGAAAGTCCAGATTACACTCAGTGATGTGAATGTTACTGGTGAGACTCAAAACGAGACTAAGAGTCTGCAGCCTCACTAGCAGCTCAGTGTAAAGAAAAGCCACACGGATAAACCAAAGTATCTGACACGCTGAAATTTTGACCTGATGATGGCGCTATTGAAAAGTTAAAGCGAACTCCACCCTCAAATTCAGCTGGAACCGTCTCTCCCACAAATTTAAAAAATACCAGTGAGGGAACAACTGTAGGAGGCGAGGAGTCGTGGCTACGCAGTGTGTGGGTCAGAGGACTGACTGACACTGATCAGTCTTTTTCATATTCATTTCATGACGTAGACGGGTCCCAACGGGTGACCCTGTCAGCTTTGGCCTCACAGGTCCAGGCCTGATTTAAAACAGCAGATGGAGCCTTGAGCCATTTTCAACCCATGAAATGCAGATTTTTATAAATATGGTAAGAAATATATTTAATATAATATTAACAGCAGCTTTTATGTGTGTCATCACAGTACTCAAAAAACATGTTTAAGTGTGCAGCACCTCTTTAAGGGATCACCAAAGTTCACAAAGACCCCTCATGGTGGCGCTAGAGGAAAAGTCAGAGGATCACCAAACTCAGTAGGATTCATCCTCTGGGGAACACGAATGTTTGTACAAAATTTCATGAAATCCGTCACATAGCTGTTGAGATATTTCTGTCTGGAGCAAAGTGGCGGACCGACCGACCACCTTGGTTAAATCAGTTCCTTTGAATAATGCATTACAACCACGTTTGCACCAATGCTGGGATCTTTTCCTGTCTTACTTGTCTTTACCTCACTGTACCCCCCCCCCCCAGTTCATTTGAGTTCAGTTCAAATCTGCTTCATTGGCGTGACAGATAAAGGATTTATATCTTACCAAAGCCTTTTTTTCAGGGATAAAATAAACCAGAAAATGAACAGATAGGAGATTAAATAATCTACAGATTCTGCAAAAGCACATTAGCATGTAGCAGCAGCTCAGAACATTCAGTACACGACGCAGAACATGAGGAGGAAGGCTGGACGTTTCATGATCGATTCATCTGTCAATTATTTCCCCTTTTAATTCATCAGATAGTTTATAAAATGTCAGGAAAATGATGCCTGACAACGTTTAAGACGTCTTCAAATGTCTTGTAGTGTTTGACCAACAAAACTCAAAGATGTTCAGTTTGTAAAAATATAAAAGCAAATCGTCACGCTGGAGACTCTGGAACCAGACAATGTTTGACTGATAGATGACTTCAGTGATTTCGGTCAATTGACTGGAATCAATTCTTAAACTCTCAGAGCTGATTTCAACAGTTTTTCTCCTGTTTGATTATAGTTGGAAGTTTGCAGAGAGGCTGAATGTTTTCCTTTAGTCGATCAAGTCAAACTTGACTCCAGGTGACAACAACAAATACTCTAATGCACACACAAAATAAAAATATTATATTGTGAGTAAAAAAAGCTGCTGGTGAAAGTTACTTCCTGCTCGTGGAAACCGAAGTGGACAAAACAATCGCAGCACAAGACTGAAAGCTCCAGAACAGCTACTAAATGGACTTTGTGGTGAGATTGTTTTCTGAAATAAACAAAAATAATTAAAGTGAAATACACTATATGGCCAAAAGTACCTGGACACCTTAACACTGCAGCCATATGATGAGTGTAACGTGTGATTGTGACTCCACTCTGCTGCTTTCAGTCTTTCCACCAGATGTTGGAGCTGCTGCAGAAGATAATCAGTGAGGTCCAACACTGTTGTTAGTGATCAGGTCCGGCTCGCAGTCGGTGTTCCAGGTCATCCTAAAGGTGCTGGATGGGGTTGAGGTCAGTCCAGTTCTTCTACACCAAACTGGGAAAACCATTTCTTTATGGAGCTGCTGTGTGTACGGGAGCATTGACATGTTGAAACAGGAAAGAGACACAAACTGTTGAAGAAGACTGTTGTCTAAAATGTCCTTGTGCTGTAGCTTTACTTCCTTCACTGGAACTAAGCCAGAAAATGTAAAACAGTAAAATAATCGATAAAAACACCTGCAGCTTTTCTGTCTGTAAGTAAAATGTTTGGATGTTTGCCATCATGGTGGAGAACTGGACATCTTTTTTTATTTTTTTTTATTTCCATGAGTCTCTTCCTCCTCCTCCTCCTCCTCCTCCTCATCACAAACAGACACATCGCCATCACTCATAACAGGCGTGGAAATGTCTTGGACAATATTTTAATTGAAATATTTCATCAGAAAATCAGTTTCCAGGCCACGAGGGAGGAAGATCCGCCCTTATCGAGCACAGACCATTAGCTTCCAATTAACACGCAGAGACAGAAGAGGACGGAGACGCTTTCAGTACGCGAGGAGATTAAGACCAGGCCGGGATTTAGACCTGGACCGTTCTCTGCAGGGAAAAAAAAACCCCAAACACATGCATCCATTATTCCACAAACTATAGCTAATATAGATTAGGCTGAGTAATTTAATTTGAAACACAGAGTGGAACAGGCCTGAATCCATTTTAATATGGATTTTTCAAATTAGTATGTAGCATACAATCATGGGGAATGATTACACAACATGTTCAGTGCAGCCAGTAAGTCACCTTTCTGCAAATGTGCAATTAAAATTTGCACATGTGGCATATTTGCAGATCTGTCTGTTGCTTTACCAACTGTGTGTGCAGATGGATTCGTCAGGTTTCAGTTTGTTTATTTTGTCTCATTTTTTCTTGAGTTTATTTGACAATATTTAAAAATAATTAAAATAATTAAATTCTAAAGAACTTTTAACATTTTAAGGACTTCATTACCCAGAAATCCTGCAGGTTGATGGCATAAACTGTGCTCAAAAGCAAAAACCTTAAAGAAAAAGTCTGGTGTTATTCTCAAGTCGAAATAAACTACAGTGTGTTCATGGTGATGAAGGAACATGACATATAGTTTCATTTTTAAAAAAGGTTCAGTAATTTCCTCAAACAGCTGCTCACTGTAGTTTTTATCAAACAAACAGGAGGAAATAGTGCATTTGTTGGGGACTATTTTCAGCGGCGGATGAATCCACATGTGGGGCAGCAGGACGGTGTTGATGGTGATGAGTTCTGACACATGGCTCTCCACTACATGATCAAGTATCAACATCAGTTTTAGTGATTCTGAACTGAACCTCATCGTGCGTGATCTCAGATTTAAATCAAATATTTCATTTCTAATTTTTCACCCTAAAGTCAGATTGTAGTTTTGCAGCAGCAGCATGGTTTCATGTACAGGAGTGAATTGGATTCACCCCTGAAAGAAAAACAAAAATTCTGACTGAAGATTACTGAAATTAGAAAAACCTTATTGTCCATCTCAGGGCTCTCATAGGTACACAGTGATGATAACTATCTCATAGTTAAATCTTCTGTTTAATAACAAAATGTTTTGCAGATTTCAAGAAATGGATTTCATAATTCTGAGATTTCAACCTTTTGAAGTTTATTATTATTTTATTATTATCCACAATTATCAGCCCAAAAGTGCCTAAAGAAAATAATTAATTAAAATAATTGAAATAGGAGCTACTCAGGATGTTAAGCTGCAGTTAACCCTACATATATAATGTGCTGTAAAAAAAAGATTTCACACTGAAATATTTCATCATTTTAATTTGACTTAAATCCATCCTGGACAATATTAAATGCAGTGGAAGAGGTTACACTGATTTACATTGGTGTGATTTACTGTTTTCATTCAACGGTAGCCGAGAAGACGGATTGCTTGAGTACGTCAGTGTGAACAGTCTACTTCATCGTTCATTTAGTACACAGTATGTTAGTATCAGGGATCGTACAGCTTTTTAAGAGTAAAATTCATGCACTTTTCAAGCAACCAAAACTTTCCAGACTCTCGAAGCCTTTATCATCACATCTAAATTGTTCCTATAAATGTCAGGAGACAACACACACATACGATGGGATTCTTTCATTTTAAATGTTAACAGATGTTTGGTTTCGATCAGTGACTGTGTCGATGATGAAACACCAGATTATGTTGAAAAATCAAGCATTTTTCAAGGACTATATTCGATTTCAAGCATTTTCCTAACCTTGAAAACATGACATTAAAATTAAGCATTTTCCAAACTTTCAAGACTTTGTAGGAACCCTGTAGTATGCCATTTCGAACACACTGGCTGTATTCGAAACCGTCTACTATACTAGCAGTACGTATGTCACAAGTACCCGGATGTCGTACTGATTAGGGAAAAAATCTCCAGTATCCATCGGACCATGTGACCTCGCCTACTGTGTCCCACAATGCAAAGCGCTGCCGGTGGTTTGCCATTAGCCACGCTTTACAAAACCAGAAACTGGCTAAGCCTGGCCTAGCATACTGCAAAATAAATGGATTTGACAGTTTCATCCTACCATGAAAAGCAGTATGCAGTATGTACTACATACATACAGCAGTATGCAGTATGTAGTACACACTGAATACTGCGTTCGTCAGTAGTATGTAGTTGCAGTTTCAAACACACTGTCTGTCTTCACGGCTTCTTGTCTCCAGTGAGAGCGCGGCGGGGTTTTCTCTGCAGAGCGACTGGCTGGAGGCCAGAGAGGAACCCTTCACGCATCATCACCACCAGGAGAGCTGTGATTGGCTGCTTCATCATCATCATCATCATCAGTGCTATTTACAGCCTGGCACAATCCAGAGGATCCTTACTGCACAACTGGGCCCTTGGAGGGGGGGTGGACAAAATAATAGAAAGACCTGAAGCTCATGACGCTTGGTTCGTTTTTGAGGCTGTAGCTTGTATTGTTCACTTAAAACTCCATTAATCAATATTTTTTTTTATAATTTAGCAAATTATCAGCAACCTTTCAGCTCTATGAAGCTTTTTTAGCCTCTTTTAGCTCCTGGTTTTGATTCTACGGCACATTTACTTCAAAAATATATATTTTTTTATTTACATTCCAAAATGTCTGAATAAAAATGTTCTTTCAGTGACAGAATTGTGTGCTTTTGATTTGAATATTGATGAGCTCACATAAATATACAGTCAGAGCAGTTCAACATCTTCATGTGATATTTGCATCTTTATTGAAGGCACATACAGATCCTCATCGACCACCATATCCACACTGATGACATTTCAGTGGTGAAATTAGTCACAGTTGATGTTTGTTTTCCTCCAGTTTACCAGATTATCACTGAGATAAAGCAGATAATGACATGGATATTATGGATCACACTCATCCTGATTTACATAATTCATTTACAGTGAAATCAACACAACATACAGGAAGTGTTGCTTTCTGCATTTACTGAAACAAAATCGTCATCAGATACTTTATTTACTGACTTTAATTACAACAGCTTTAGGGGGCAGAGGCAGCGCTGTTGTGCCATAATCACAGTACAGGATTATTGATATGCAAAGTTGTGTGTGTGTGTATATATATATGACTTTGTGGGGACTCTATCTGGGGTATTCCATCTGGGGACAACACAAGGTAAACTGCTTATTTCTTTTATTATTCGTTTTAAGTATAGAGTTCGAATGAGGACTATAGGTTGAGGTCAGATGTAAGAGTAAGTGCTGGGGTTCAGCAGGTAGCAGTTATGGTTATGTTATGGGGGGGTGAATATAGATGCTTTGGTACATTGTGAGAAAAGCATGGAGACATTTGATGAAGCTCTGTCAAAAAATATGCACAATGTAGTTTTTTCTTTTCCCTGCATGTGTTTTTCCTACAGTGGGGCGTGCTGCTCTGATCAATTACCACAATATTCGTTATCAATCAATCAGCCGATCGTTGTCACCTGCTGAGCTGAATCAGACAGATCCTCCTGTCCTGTTATCAACAGAAGACATCGTTAACAATTATCTCATTAAATGTATCTGGCCTTTGCTGTGTGATGTCACACCTCGGCTCTTTCTTCCTAAAACCTAATATTTAATAAAACATAATTGTTGTTATGTTAGCAGGACTGGTTCTAATCTCAGGTGAGGCACTGTAATAATACTCTGCAGGAAGCTTTGACAATAAAATAGTTTAAGTTCAGTGAAACAGGAACAGCGGTGGTTTTACTTTGAAGCCAGCGCTGTGAAAGTCACTGGCTGTCTCTCCTTTTCTTCAGTAAAATGAATCAACTGTTTCACAAAATATTGGAAATTCAAAGCACGTGTGTGTGTGTGTGTGTGTGTGTGTGTGTGTGTGTGTGTGTGTGTGTGTGTGTATGTGTGTGTGTGATCTACGGTGCTGTACTGTGTGTTCCTGCAGACAGACAGGCAGGTGTGTAGATCTTCACCGTCTCATCCCAGGAACAGTCCACCACCTGCAGCCAACACAACACAACACAACACTGTTAAACATGAAAGTGTTGATCTGTTGGTCGATCCACCAGTTTGGTCCAGACTGAGATATCTCAACAACTTTTGGATGGATTACCATGAAATTCTGTACAGACATTCATGTTCCCAACATATACCCGCTAAACATCAGCATGTCAGTATTGTCATCATGAGCATGTTAGCATGCTGACGTTAGCATTTAGCTCAAAGCAGTGCTGTGCCAGAGCTGCTAGCATGGCTGTAGTTTTGTTTTAATTTAGTGAGTAACCACAATGAAACACAGAGTAAATGTAGTTAAGTTTCAGGTTCTGTTCATCGTCTCTTCTCTCTGCTAATTTTCTAACTTGACATCAAGAGAGAGAGATTATGCCTGAACCAAAACTTAGATGATTTGTGAACAAGCACATGAAGCACACCAATGATCTATCTTCATCTCCCAGCGTGTTCACAAACACACCAGCATCCAGTGAAAAGCTGCTTTATGACCATATGAAGTGAATGTTCTCTACTGTAGGAGAACAGAACAGGTACAGAGGAGAGAGGTGGATGAAAACACACACACACACACACACACACATATATATATATATATATATATATATATATAAATAAAAATGCACACATATTAAGTGCAATAACACTCGAGCATCCAGCTGAAACAAGCTGAACTCCTCTGTGCTCTCTCTGTGTCTCTGTGCTGCAGGTAAAGTGTGGACACTCAGGGAGGACAAGAGGCTGAGAGACGAGACGTCCAACTCTCCATCTCCTCTGGCGCACACTTACATCAAAGTGTTCCACCTAAATTACCCTCCATTATCAGGTCTGGGACAAAGGCATTTAGAGAGATGGCAGGCTGCTGGTCTCCTCTGCAGACTCAGATCTGTCTTCTTTCCTCCCTTTTCAGGAGAGGCCACAAAAACAAAGAACAAACTATGATGAGGCTACGAGTCTCTACGAGATAATTTGCATTTGCATCAGACATCCCTCATTCAGCATGATTCGTCCTCTTGCTTTCATCATTCACCACTAATGTACACTTCCTGTCTCAATGCAAAAAGATGCAGATTGACTGAAACCTTTAATCGTGTCTTTCTTGTGGTAAAAAAACCCTGTAAAGGCCATTATGGGTATTCATTTTAGTAAGGATGTATTAATAGGGACCCTCAACTGCAAAAATTGGTATAAACTCTAATTCTTATGTTATTATTTCTGTATTTCTACATATTTTCATATTATATATTCTTATATTTTCTATATTGTTTTGCAGCTCGGTGCACTTTTCTCACCCAGTCCAGGGGTCCAAACTTTCTTTGCACTGTGGACTGTTATGTTGGTCAACTCCGGTAGAGAACATTCAGTCCAAACGCTCC
Source organism: Macquaria ambigua (assembly GCA_008360985.2). Classification (NCBI taxonomy): domain Eukaryota; kingdom Metazoa; phylum Chordata; class Actinopteri; order Centrarchiformes; family Percichthyidae; genus Macquaria; species Macquaria ambigua. Next base: position 39,412 of record VMKM01002922.1, read on the forward strand.
TAAAGTGTTTTTACCTCTAACTGCAGAGAATAATGGTTTCCCACATTATGCTACAGTACGCACACAGGAGGACAGGCTCTGTTCACAAATCACACAAGTTTTGATTTAGAGATGGTTTTTATTTATCCTCCGAACACACAAATAAGCCTTGATATGAGATAGAAATGAAACTAAACTGAAACTTTAGCTAAGAGGTGTATTTTCTACTCAGACCAGTGTTCATTTTATTAACAAAAATTGTGACAAAACATATAAATCAACAGCCTTTTTTTCATGATGAGACGACTTAATTAAACAATAACTGTGACTTAATCTCCGTACAATATCTTTGGCATAAAAAGGTGACTAAAAATAACAAAATCTCTATTTTCATTGATTAAAAAATAGGAGATGAAATTAAAAGACAATCACGTAATCCAAATCTCCTTCCTGTAATTGGCTGGCTGCACCGTTCTCTCACCGGTGACTTTGGCTAAATGATATTGCATGTACTTCCTGTTTTGGTTTTCCCTCCACCTCTTACATCAATTTCTTTCCGAAATCACATATTCGAAATTATTATGTATTTACATGATCAAATCTGTGACTTTAATTGAGTTCATTCTGGATACATGAAGGCAATAATAAAAATAAATCTTACAAAGTGCTTCTCACAAGTAGGGCTGCAACAATTAGTCCATTAATGGATTAGCTGATCGACAGATATTTAATATGCAACTATTTTGAAAACAAAACTTTAATTTTAGTAATTTTTCAAGCAAAAATGCCAAATATTTCTCAGCTCCAGCTTCTGGATTATGAGGATGTGTGGCTTTTCTTTGCCTTATGTGATACTTCTAGATACCTAGATATCTAAAGGTTTTCAGATGGTTGCTTGGACTAAACAAGCGATTTGAAGACGTCGCCTTGGGCTTCAGGAAACTGTGATGGACATTTTTCATTATTTTCTGACATTTTATAGATAAAACAATTATCGATTCACAGAGAACGTAACCTGCAGATTAGTTGGTAATGAAAGTAATTGTTGTGTAGATTTAAGAATAGGTTTCCTCAGCAGGTAAAACTCTGATGCTCTTTACTTTCTAAACCGAGACGTTTGAGACAGAATACAGCTGTGTCTCCACCTCCAGCTCTTTACTCTATAATCAAGCGGGATGCAGCTATCATCTGAATGACAAGCCTCTGTGGGGACGTGGCTATCAACTGAATGACACATTATTCCTCTGTCGTCTCTCCTGGCTGCAGAACACACGGCGGCTGATGAGCTTTCAAAGTAAAACACTGGCTCCACTTCACTTTCCCCACGAGGAAAATAAAGCCACTTTATTATTCGCGTTGTCACAGGTGTTAGGACTCACTCTGTGTTTGATTAAACAGAGAAACAGAAGGGGAAGATGCAGCCTGCTGGTTGAGGAATAAATACATGATGGATGGTTTGAATCCAAGCTGAGAGAAACCCTGCTCCTTACTGTCACTCTGCTGAGGTTTTCTTCTTACTTAGTTGGTTGCATTTTGGGTGTGAAGGTCCTGAAAGCTTGCAGGCGGCACAGCCAATCAGAAGTGCGCTCAGAGGAAATGTATTAACATGTCAGCAGGGTTTGTGCTATAATTAATTATAATCCATCACTGTGACAGACAGAGGTTGTTTAAAATCTGTCACAGTGCATTTGTACCGTTCACTGGTATTATATAGACCTGTTTGCTGTTGCATTTGGTGTGTGTGAATTAGAAAAGACTCCACACTATGGGCTGTATCACGATGGCTGTGCCCCACAAACACTTTGACAAAAAGTCGTTGAAAGATTAAAAAATGGTGTTTTATTCATGCTGGAACAACATCTGTCTACCAGCCGTGACACTGTTTGCTCTCTCTGCTGTGTTACTGCGCTTTACGTACTGTGCCCATTCTCTTGTATGACTGGTTGTCTGAATGGTTGCTCCAGACTCTGACTGTTCCGAAAATCTAAAGATTTGTCTCCGAGGGCTTTATCATCTGTACAGTCTACTAGAAATTAGGTTTTAGATTTGAAAGAAGAGCTACGGCGTCATGGTTTACATATTTTATGACTAAAACAAGGAAACATTTCTAATAAACTTTCTTAACAGGAAACGTGCTTTTCCTGCACTTAATGTCAGTTTGTTGGTCTACCTCAATGCAAGAGTCTGCAGCCATTTTAACAGGTTTGTGAGGCTGCACTGTTCTTTGACCTGAATGCTAATGTTAGCGTGCTAACATGTACACAGTGACGCTGAGATGTTGATGTTTAGCAGGTATATTGTTTACCATTTTCACCATCTTAGTTTAGCGTGTTAACATGCTATAAACTAAATATAAAATAAAAGTATGACGGGCTGATGGGAATGTCTGTTTTTTCAGGTATTTGGTCTCAAACCAAGACATTTTGGCTTGAAGATGGCTGTAGATAAAAAGTCAGAGGATCACCAAAGTTATTACAGTTCATCCTGAGGGGAACATGAATGTCTGAACCATATTTCATGGCAATCCATCCACTAGTTGTTGAGATATTTCAGTCTGGACCAAACTGGTGGTCCAACCAACCAGCCAACGAACATGTAATGTAATGTGTTTGTTTGTGACAATCAGCCGCAGCAGCTGCTACTGATCCGACATCATTTTCACCAGAGTCACACAGCGGTGAGCAGCAGAGGTTTGAAAAGGTCAAACTGCAGCAGCATTCATGTGGGTGGCAACCCCCCCCCCCCCACGTTCATACGATTGATACGATACAATCATAGATTGCCATCTTTCACGAGCTGCTTGATGTCATTGGGAAGGAGGTGCTAGGGGCTGACTTCCTAGAAAACAAGTATGTAAACAAACAATGGCGTCCGAAGCGGTGTGTGTGATACTGGCTGTCTTGTGTTCGGAAAAGCCTAAAAAAAGAAAGAAAAGACGACTTTGACCTTTCCTCAGTTTTACAGTTCCACCTCGCAGCACCAACATCAGCATTCCTCTTTCGCTTCACCGTGTCTACACTTGAAGAGCGCTCTGTGCTCCTGTTGGTCAACGTCACAGAACACATCGTGGAAGGAAAAGACATTCGGACCCGCTCGTCTTTCTCTCGAGACGTCGTGATGAGTCCCAGATGTGGCATCGGTTGTCGGTCTTTCCTGATGCCATACGTCTGTCGGGTCGGGCTGTTATCGGGCTGATATCGTGTAGTCTGAACCCGGCATCAGTGTCTTAGATTTTGTCTCTTAGGTGAGAGCTGATTCACAGACTGAAGCTCTCGAAATCATACTCCACTTTTGTTCTGACAGGTCACGAACTCTCCAGATCAACACATTTAAGTGTTTTGTGATCTGAATTAATAATACGTTTATTAGGTTTCTTCGGTTGGAAGGAAAACATGCAGATTGTCGGCTCTCTATGGTATATGGATGGCCACTCTTGCTTTACATCATGTGTTTGGTCCGTACACAAAAGCAGCTTCCCCTTCATCATCACAGCATCACCCTCCCTCCGCACTATCAGGCTCCTGATCGGATCTTTGAATCAGTGAGTCAACAAGCTGAATGGCCATTCAGGGCATGAGTAAGCAAAGCAGTCGTGCAGTGAGTCAACCACTGAGAAGAGGAATGCCTCCTTTAATTAACTTTAACAGACGGCCGTTAATGGAAAGGCACACACACCGGCCAAGACTGCAGCAAAGCACAAAGACAGTGAGAGAGAAATATATAAAGAGAAATGACGCGATGTGTAATGAGGAGGGGAGGAGAAAAAGGCCACCAGACTAAAGGGAATATAAAAGTTCAAAGTCTGACGAGTATTTAATGTCTTTTATTTCAAATAATGAGAAAAAAAGATGAATGAAGAAACAATAATTAAAAAATTAATAAGCTTGTGGCAGATATGTACTCTTAGGGGAAAGGCACACAGCGGTCATACAGTACAATACACTTGTTATCGCTGTTGAATTGCCATGGCAACAGAGCTTTGAGTGACACTTCCCGAGTAACAATGTGAAAAAGGAGTTGTCATCTGCTCAAGTTAGCAACCTGGCTGCTTTTGTTTTGAAAATCCAAACACACAACTGTCATAAACTGTCAGAAAGCAGTGCAAAATGTTTTGTCCGACCAACACGAGACTCGTTTTGTAAGATATTCAGTTTAAGATGAAATAAAACAGAGAAATGCAGCAAATCATCACGTTTGAGAAGCAAGAACCAGAGAAGAAAATTGCTCCATGCTCCATGTAAAAGAGTGTTTATGGTACAGTATTTGTACCACAAAAACCATACTGCACTGACACTGTAGTACTGTAGTAGTAGTACTGTACCGCGGACAGCACCGTGGATCACTGTAGCAGTAGTAAATGTAACTGAGGCGGAAATTGTTACGAAATGACCTATAGACCTGTGAATGGCTGTCATCCTGCGTTGCTTTATGATCTATCACCTCATCCTATCGCTCTCACACACACACACACACACACACACACACGCGCGCGCACACACACACACACGCGCGCGCGCACACACACACACACACACACACACACGCGCGCGCACACACACACACACACACACACACACACACACACACACACACACACACACAATACCCACCCACAAAGCAAAATTCCTCTATGCCTGATTTGTGTGTAAGTGTGTGTGTGGTTTGGCCTGCAGTGCCGTGAGGAGGGTGATCCATCAGACACATGTGGCTACGCCTGGATAAGACCAGAGAGAGAGAGAGAGAGAGAGAGAGAGATCAGGGCAAGAAGTGATTAGAAGAAGAGAGAAAGGATAAGAGCAAGTTATCAGTATTATCAGAGGAAGAAATTAAAACACAAGAGCAGAGAAGAAGAGGATAAAGGGGAGAACAAGAACAGACCAGACAAAAAGGAGAAAGAGGTGAGACAAAACAAGTAGTGCAAGAAGAAGAGTTTGATATCTCACAGCGCGATGGATAACGTAGCATCAGATTCAGATTAGCCTGATGTCAGGATTACTGGAAACAGGCCGCCATGTTTATGGAAATGATGTGCGAGTTCATTGTGAGTTCTTACAACAAAACACTAACGCAGCACAACAGTTCCCTAAAAACCTTTCACTGCAGCTCGACGCTCACCACACCTGAAGAGATTTACAAACATTTTGTAATATTCTGAATTTTTATATCAGTATACTGGGTGCTGCCACTCGCACCTGGCACCTTCCAGAGGACATGGGCGTGGTCCATTTAACCTGACAAACGTCTGACGGCTGAAAACCTGTTTCTAAAAATTCTGAGTTTAGGTAAGAAGACGCCGTGTGGTTCTCCCCTCTGCTCCTACACACCTGTCTGCAAGGAACAAAAGGTGCTTTACAGCTTTTTACAAGATTTGTCTTCATGAGGATGAAAAGACACACACACACACACACACACACACACACACGTACATGTAACCACCCACAGAGACATGGCGGCTCCGGTCAGCGGTCTCCATGGAGAACAAAGAGCTGACTCAGCCAATCACAGTGATGGAGGAACAAGTAGATCACAGCTGTCAATGTCACACACACACACACACACACACACACACACAATGACACACAACATGAACTGGAGAACAATGTGACTTTACATGGACCAGATGTAATATTTTAAGTCTATATTCACGTTTGCTAATATGTTGATAACTGACACATAACTTTCATTTCAATACAGAACAATGTTTGCTACCAAATCTGTATATTAATAAACAGTACACCCAATGTAGAAGCAAGTGCACACTTGCACAGGCACTATGCATATTAATCCATATTTACAGTAATGTCATATTTCTTCAGTATTCAGCTGGCAAACAGCTTAAAATTCCCTATAAACAAATAAATATAGTTCAGGCCTCATTAACTCATCTTCCAGGAACAACGGGCGGCTCCATCTGGTTCACTGGAAAAACAACTTTTCACTGCTTGTTGATGTGATGCACAAGGAGAGAGTCCCTGAGAGGATGAAAAAAGGTGGAAAAAAGAGACAGGAAGCAGGACTGAAACACTGAAAATAGTGTGTGTGTGTGTTATTTTACAGCCTGCTCCTCTGTAATGACATGTCTGAAAACAACGTACACGAACAATACAGCTCATTACTGTTGTTGCCTCCTCCCACACACACACACACACACACACACACACACTCTCAAACATTGACAACAGGGACAATACAGCTCATTACTGTTGTTGCCTCCTCCCACACACACACACACACACACACACACACACTCTCAAACATTGACAACAGGGACAATACAGCTCATTACTGCATCTCTGTTATAGACACACACACACACACACACATCAGATTGAAAAGGGGAAGTCAGAGTCGGGACAGTTCGCCCTCTGTGATTGGTTGCTGACTGTTTACTGTGACGTTGTGGGTTCAAGCCCCTGGCGTGTGAGGCGTTATCACGTACGCACTTCCACCTCGTCATAGTCCGTGTCCTGGAAAAGTGCTCACTCTGATTTTCCTGGTGAGCTATTTTTGGCTCCGAGTGAAAACTCTTGATAAAAGGTACATGTTGTGTGTAGTGAAAGTGTAAAGTAGAGGCAGAAAGGTTCATGTGAAGGCAATTCTGCAGCAAAAGCAACTCTGGTTCTATTTCGTATTTTTGTTATTGTCCACAAATCCCATGAAAAGACCAAAACCAACAACATGTCAGTCCGTCTCTCAGTCCTGTCTGACTTCCTGTCTGTGGCTCTCAGCTCACAGCCCATTGGTTCCTGCTGAAGACGTAAATCTTTAAAAACACCTCACAAATATATAGTTATATAGTAATTTCCTCAGTTCCTAGTTTTTATCAATCAAACAGGAGGAAATAGTGCATTTGTTGCGGACTATTTTCAGCGGCGAGTCCAGATAAACTCCAGTGTGTGTGTTGGTGGTGATGAAGGAACAACAGTGAGGCTCACTGATGTGTTTTTAATAATTTTTATGGCTCAGAGGAAGAAGATACATCAGGCTGTGAAACACACAACACCTGTTAGTAGATACATTCACTGCTGGTTTTGCTCTGTTCCTGGTCTTTGTTGATAATAAGGATATTATTATTAACTGCTGGAAGAGCAGCTTCAGCACCACGGACAGTTCCATATTTCCTTGTTTTGTTCATCTCTCGAGGACAAATTGCAGTAATTTCGACTGTAATTTACAAAGCAATCTTTGTCTGAGGTAAAACGCGTAAAGACTGTGTCCCGGATATGGTAATCTCCTGCTGCATAGAAGCCCTGGACTCAAATTTAAAGGTTCATACCGGTGATTTTGTTTTTATTAGTTTAAGCTCATCAGGTATAACAATGATTCCCAATCTTTTCAGCTTGTAACCATTTAAAGCAAAGTGATGTTTATTCTTAAAGTCAGGAAAAATAAACTATTTATGCAGCATATGCATATTTCACAACCGTGAAATGGCTAACAAGAGGGGGCTCGTCTAAAGTTTGGGAACCACCAAACTACAAAATCTACCACCAGAGCTTTGATTAGATTAGAATCAGATTCCTGATTCCAGTTCTTCTCAGTTTGTCACGAAATAATCACACTAAATAATTTGTAAAACCAACAGATGGTCATTTCGATTGATTAGTCAGTCCGTCCATCGCATACTCAGGTCCAGAGACAAATATTTTGCACGAAGTGCCTCAAAAACAAATTTGCTCTGGATATTCACCAGAGGATGAATCCTAATGTTTTTTAATGTTGACCTCCACATCTAAATAAGACAACAGTGAGCAATTATGGATGATGTGAAAAGGATAATTTGGTTGTTTTGGTTGTTAAAAAGGTTCCTGTTTGGCTGTCGAGTCACGTCTCAGGTGTTGGAGTCTCATGGAAGAGTTTTCAAACCTGGCTCCGCAAGTTGATTTTCAGAGTATTACTGAAATGAACTGAATCCGATGGCTGCCCTGAAGGTAGGAAATCAATCTCAAAGTTAATGGTACGCTCTGGAAAATGGTTAGCAGTGATGTACGCACCAGTTAAAGTTAATGGGCTAAAACTTGCAAAGCCACTCTTGTTCTATTAGGGTACATGGTCAGAAAAAACTACATTAAAACATTAAAGCAGAAGTAGAAAGTGTTATCATGGATTTCGGGCGGACATGGTGGCAATGTTATGGATTTAAGAAACTGTGCTCGTCTTCAGTTCAAAATCAGAGCTGTTCATTTCTCAAATGTGATTGTAATAAAGCATCTTTTCCCAAATAGGGTTGCAAGAAAATAGTCATAATAAGTCAATATTAGGTCCTTTTAAATCAAGCTCATTCTTAAGAAGCTAGAAAACATAAAAACTATTAGAAAGAGATTTACAAATAGATAGCTCAAAGCTTTCCCTTTTTCCTGACATTGCAAAGTCCTGCTCTGATTAATTACCACAAAGCAAACTTGACACATCTTGTCTTGTTATTTAACCGTTTAAATCGCTGGAGGGCCATTTTGCTAACAAAGCTTTGAGGACGAGAGTTTCAAAATGATGCAGTAATGTCACCTCGGTTCACTATTTGGTGCTTCTTTCTGCGTTACAGCAAAAGTCTGCAAACGTTAGCTGATTTCCCGATCACACCGCCGATCCCTGTACAGTTTTTGTCACTATTTCCCACGCGTTTATCCGGTGGCTTCAAGCGGAACTCTGACGGCATTGGATGTTCTTCTCTGGGCCATACGGCCGAAAATTGAATTAGACATGAGTGGCCTTTTCAATTCACCGCGCCTTTAGCCCCGACACATTGGAACACACAGCTCCCTGATGGCGCTGTGCTGCTGCGTGTTACTGTGTGTGGGTTAACCTCGGCCCGCTCATGTGCAGACAGAGTGATGGATGGCCCCATTTCAAGAACTACAGCAAACACTCACACAGATAGAAAAACCGGATGTGGACACAGCGATCCACTGGTTACCCACACACTCGGCAGAAAGACAAAGAGGTGAGTGACGGGAGGAAGACATGTTCCTACATCTGAAAACTAAAAATACTGCATGACCCAAATATATTCTCTGTTTGGATGTTCATTACATTTGATTCTATTAAGGAAGCAACTTCAGAATATGATGGAAATAAACAAAAGTCTTGAGGTTAATTCTCTAGGATTTTATAGTTGGTTGGTACAAAAGATAAAATAAATAACAACAAAATCAGATCGTATTTCATTTTCTGTGACCTTAAAATCATCACTCTCCACTATTGTTGATGCAGCTAAAAAAAGAAAAAGGCAGGGACAAGTGTGTGTGTGTGTGTGTGTGTGTGTGTGTGTGTGTGTGTGTGTGTGTGTGTGTGTGTGTGTGTTACCTGGTTAAGGATATGTATGTTGAAGTCTAGTCCACAGACAAACTCTGAGTGATGCTCCACAGTGTCCAGAAGAGGCTGGTTCCTGCTGTAATCCCAGAACCTACAAACACAGAGATTTTATTTACATGTAATAGTTACACAGAGAAAAGGAAAGATCACTATTATATCAAAGTAAAATGTCGGAAAATGTTGACTTTTCATAACCAGTGCTTTACCATATAATTTACTGACACTTAAAGTCTCTGGGAAGGAAGCATTCTCACAGATCATTTCTCATGCAATCAGACCACAGCAATAGTTACAAAACACACATTTAAACAATCAGAAAATAAAGACAAGAACTGTGAAATTGCATGGAAAGTTTTACGTTATTTTTTCCCTACCAGCAGAAAAGAATGAGAACAGAAATGCTGCTCAGACTGTTTTTCTGTTCATCCAACATTTTGTTCAGAGCAAGATATCTCTATGACTGTTGGCCAGACTGCCACCTGGCACCTGGGATGGATATTTCATGGTCCATAGAGAATAAATCCTAAAGATTCTGGGACCTTTTTGACTTTTTGTCCAGACATTGGTGCATAGAAAGGTTATCTTAAAAACTAATGGCTGGATTTATTTTTATGAAATTTGCTGTTGATATTCTTGGTGCCCAAAAGATGAAATCCTACAGTTCCTACAGACCTTTCCTCTGACTCCACAATTAGGCCAACATTTCCACTCACACTCAAGAAATGTGGAAAAACTAATGAGCAGTATAAAACAGTACATTCATGCTCCCCAGAGGATCACAGCTTCTCATTTTGGACACCATCCTTCAGCCAAAACTGTCATACTACAAGCACATTTACACAAAAGATATCTCAGTATCTAAAACACAGACTGAACTGAAATTTCCTGAGCACATTCATGCAACCACTTTGATTTTGTGGATCTCTTTTCTCTAGTGGCACCCTCTGCTAAGGCTCTAAAAATAGCTAAAACATAATTATGTTAATTTGGTCCAAAACTTTTCACATTTTGATGCAATGAACAACGCACCCTCTCAGTGCTGCACTTAGATGTTTAGTGTTATTTTCATATAAAGAAAAGTGTAGAAAAATATGTGACCAAGAAACCAGAGAGGAAGCAGAGACCTGCTTAGACCTCCTTCTATAAAAACAAGCATCGCTTCATTATTGTGCATGATTACAAATCATATTATTCAGTAATGCATGAGTAGGATTTAATACAGAAAAGTGGGGAGGAAGAATGAGATTAAGAAAAATAAAGATGAAAAAGAAGTAAAAGAGAAAGGAGAGCAAGAGACTGAGAGAGATGAGAAGTGGAAAGAAAGAGAGAGCCAATAAAACACTGCCTCCAGACTTCAGGCAGCAGCGGCCAATCAGACTAATTGAAAGACTGTTTCTCTTCCTGGTCTTGACAGGGTGGCGTGTGTGTGTGTGTGTGTGTGTGTGTGTGTGTGTGTGTGTGTGCCAAAGCCCTGACGCAACAAACACTCCCTCCAGACTCATCCACTTTGCAAATGTAATTAAATCATTTTCAGAAGGAACACTGCAGCTCCCATTGGGCTCCATTAGGCCTGTATTAATACTGGAGCTGCAACACACACACACACACACACACACACACACACACACAATGAGCGATGGGTGTCTGGGGAGAGCCATGCATTGAGAGATATTATATATTGAGTGAGTTGTTAGTGTAAATCACTGCTCACACTCACTTTTCCCCGGGGGTACATGTACGTCTGTTTGTGTGTTTATTTGTGTGTGTGTTTTCTACAATACGGCCGTACACACTGGTTTACGTTCATTCCTAATGAGCAGAGTGAGTTTTAGTTCTAGTCTAGAAACAAACTTTCTCTCAGAAAGTTGTAAGAGAAGTAAACTGTGTTGGCCAATCAGCATCAAGATGCTTTAGAGGAGAGGAGTTGGGCTTCAGTGCGGCAAAATGCAGCAGCACTTTAACATGAAGTCAGGTTGTTGCATATGACAAAAAAACCAAAAAGCCTTCTCTCTCTTCTTCTCTGAGGCAGACTTCATTTCAAGTACGCTGTACATCAGGTGATTGACAGGTGTATTTTCAGCCTTCCTACACCTGACTGGTTGGATGTACTTTCACTGGTCTTTGTCTCCGCTTTTCAATCTGGAAAAACTTGCCAGCTCTTCTGGAAATGTGGTAAAAATGTCCAAACTATCCAACAAAATCAAAAAACTGTCAACTTTCAACTGCACCTCATGGTCTTCTTTAAGCGGACAGAATTTGTATGGAACTTCGGTCACACTGATCAAACTCCATCTACTGAAGAAGACTGAGATTTGGTCAAAAGCTCAGGTAAAAGCTGGTAGATGGAGCTCAGAGAGAGACACTCAGTTGTTAAGGTGGTTTGGGAGTTTGGAGAGACAGCGAGTTATTATCTAACTCGCTGTCTCTCCAAACTGATTGGTTGATATGAATCTGACAGATTCTTGAGATAAAGACGTCCTTGCAAGTAAAACTTTACGTAACACTCTGTTGCTAAATGATTCATAAAACAGAGCTATGCCAACATGTTAAAGATCTGAAACAGTCAACATGCTAACTGTAGAGATCTTAACACAGCTCAAATTACAGCTGAGCCAAAGTATAGCTCAGCTGTAAATAACAAATGTACGAGTTTGTATAACGTGTCATCTATCACATATAAAGTCAGTGTTTCTACCTGTTCCGAGTAGCCACACCTGAAGACGGAGCAAAAACCTGCCATTACAGCCTCCTTCTGGTTGCATTAAATCGTGCAAATGGTGATAACGCAACACAATTTCAGACAGTTTCTCTTCAATAACAAGTAGTTGTGTGAAGTTCCTCTAGTCGTCGGGTTGTCTGTTTCAGAAAATTACCAAAATCGTCGGATGCACCCGTCCTTCAATTCCACACTTAGAAAGGTGGTTTCAGATGCTGTTCAACCAGCCAACAAGCACTTTGATTGAAGTATATTGTGGCCTTAAGCTGATGAAAGTTGGGCCTAATCTGACAATGTAGAGCTCAGTCTAACAAGCTGAGTCTGTCATGTTTTAAAACTGCCACTGAACATTTAGGTATCAACATGAGTTTACATTTTTGCCCGGTACAGATTTCAAAAGAGCAAAGTTTCTCTCCTTTTTTCACCCTTCCAGTAGTTTCCTTTTACTGTAGTGAGCATTAAAGCCTCACAGAGATGCTAGTGTCTTTGTGTTTTTAGTCTTGCTAAAATAAGAGAATAACATGTCAAATGTGATGAAGTTGCTGCTTGAAGAGAGCGAAAAAAGACCACAGTGTAACCATGAAAACAGATTTATATCTATATTCCATGTCTTTTTAAATATCTAAGTATGTGGATCCACAGTGAATGGGGTTCATGCGCTCACTCATTCACAAATATATGCAGGAAGTGAACACATTCACCCGTAGAGCAGCGCAATACGTCTGAATCGTAATGAAGTGCAGTGGCAATATGAAATGAATGCATCTGTGTCCCATCGCTCCCATTCAGTGCATTAAGAGGCAGAGTAATAATCCTGCAGCTAAGAGCCTCTGTAGCCGTGATTGGCTTCATAAAGTGACCAACAGCAATGATTCACTGCCGACTGCAGCCAGCCGGCTTTTTACATTTCAACACTGAGAGAAGCAGCAGCAGAATGTAGGTCTTTACTACCCAGGAAATCAGCTGACAAGCCCTTGTGGAGGTGCTGAGCCCCAGGTTCAGAACCACCGATGTACAGAACCATGGTTCAAAGGAGAGCTAAAATGATCGATCGATTAGTCGAGATGTCCAGAGCCGATCCTAAAGATCCAATCCAGGCACATTTTAATGGACGGGTATCTGCAGAAATAGAGCTGATCAAAGTCTGATCCCTTCTTTACTGCACTCTACTGTGTTTCTTTACTGTTTCTTTACTGCACTCTACTGTGTTTCTTTACTCTACTGTTTCTTTACTGCACTCTACTGTGTTTCTTTACTCTGTTTTTTTACTGCACTCTACTGT
>VMKM01002923.1:0-21211 GCA_008360985.2 Macquaria ambigua
TGTATGTGTGAGTGTGTGAGTGTGTGTGGGAGATTGTTTGTGTCTGTGCGCGTGTACGTGCACATGTATCACTCCTTCGGTATCCAGTTTAATTTGTTGCTGTGTGTGTGTGTGTGTGTGTGTGTGTGTGTGTGTGTGTGTGTGTGTGTGTGCTCCTCCCTGGGCCAGTATCGGTGGTAAGCTGTGATTCAGGCTGTGAAAACACTGATTTGGCAGCCAGAGCGTCTTCCTCCGTCTCCGACCGGCTCGGCCAACAAAAATCCATCTCTTATTAACTGACGCTTTATTACAAAAGAAAGTGTGTGTGTGTGTGTGTGTTTGTGTGTGTGTGTGTTTGAGGGTTGGTGTCCTTAAATCCGCGGGTTCAGGAAGGAGGTGTGTCTCTGAAGCTAACTCCTGGTGGATTCTTGCAGCGGAGTCGGGCTGCAGGTTTTTCATGATTGATTTATCGTTCAGTCTGTAAAATGTCAGAAGTGTCATCTGGAAAAGGTTCGTCTAGCTGGATGTTCAGTTTTTGTGAGCCAGAACGTTTCACAAGAATTTATAGTTCATACCAAAAACACAAAGGGTGTGTGTCTTTGAAGCCTGAATGGAACGAAGTCTGCATGTGTTTTAAGGTATTAGCGAGCAATGCAAGAGGAGACACTGTACCTGCGTGTTGGTGACGTTTCTCATGTCAGGGGTTGGAAACTGAATTTTAAGTATTTGGTTCCTGCTGCAGATGAAGAGGCTTGAACCTTTTTGCAGGACAGGACACTGTGGAATACACTGCAGGAAAGTGAACACACACTAGGGCAGAGCGACAATCTGATCATTCTGATTTAGTAAAAAATCTGACATCAACATCTGAAAGTGTGAGAAGCAGAAAGGGAACCAACAGCGACCTCCTCCTCCTCCTCCCAGCGTGGACTTTGTTGCTCTATAACGTCACCTGACTTCCTCCTTTGCTGAAAGGACTGACTGTTCAGCCTGTCACGATAATTATGTTATCGACTTATCGTACAGTATATTGACATGACCTCGATGTTGCCCGTTGTGTTTACACGCGTGTTTGAATGACAACATTGTAGCAGGGTTTTCCCTCCATTATAAGAGCCTAGCATTTTGCATTATTAGCATTATTTATTTAGGATATTTTCTCAATATTCTTGAGAATCAAAAGTTCCTTGCTCTTTAAAAGGGTGTACTTGCATTATTATGCTATTACATTATTATCATTATATCGGTGGCATAAAATGGGTCTTAAAATGACAATAATATCGTTTATCGCCAATTATTTCTGGGACAACATATCGTCCAACAAAAGTAGTTCTGGTGACAGGCCTACTGACTGTTGGTTTTGTTGGGAGGACGGTCTTGCAGTGTTCAAAGGTACCGACGCACAGAAAACACGCTCAGATTGCTTTATTTATGTAGTTACGGGTGGACTACCACACCAGACCAGATCAGGATTTAATTCATAAATACGTTTTGCCATCAACAATTAATCTGTCAATTGTCGAAGCCCTGATGCAGGTTATATTTTTAAATTTCACAGCTAGTTTCAAACATACATTGTGTGTATTTTATGAACTGGATTGGCTTCATCAGTGTTAATCTTAAAGTCAGACTGTGACACTGTATTTCATATAAAATATAAGTATTAGATTGGGCTGCATTAACACGAGCCGATCGTCTCAATATCCAGCACACGCGAATGATAAGCCTGAATGTTTTAAATGAGGCAGTTAAAGCTGTAATCTCCAAGACAAAACGAGGGAACGGACTCCACTCTTTGTCTTTATATTGAGGCTCTTGAACTCTCTAAGTCGCTACCAGCTGGAGCTCAGTTGAATTCACAAATACGACAAAATTTCTTCTTACGTTTTTCTTTTAATTGAATCAGGACCAACAGCTACTACACACACACACACACACACGCAGACAGATGTTTCAGGCACTGCACAGCCTGTGTGTGTGTGTGTGTGTGTGTGTGTGTGTGTGTGTGTGTGTGTGTGAACCAGGTGTCTCGTATCAGTGATTATATTGACCTCTAGCCCACCCCTCGATTATCAATCAAAGCCTTCACAAGCTATAATCTGTAGCTTTCCACGTGTCTGAACTCCAGCAGAGATGACGGAGCACCTACAGTCACATTTCAGAAGCTGTGTAACCACAGTGGACCAATAATGATGATTTATTTTTTCAAAAACTGTAAGTATTTCAACCTTACTTTTATTTTTTTATAATGGAACGATAATTGGTTGATTTTCATGTGTGATTGTTTCTTTTCATCAGATGGTAGATGGAGGGACGTCTGGACAGAAATAAAGCAAAGGAGTTGAATTCTATTTTCTGCCAATTAAAAAGAACTGAACTGACATTTAACGATATTTCGGAGCCAAATCAAGTCCTTTTCATCGACATGAATGCCTTGCTTGTGGCCAGATTACAAATTAAATGGACAGTGCCCTTTTTTCAGGGAAAAAAATTCATTAAATGAATCTTCAATAACTTGTGGTATTCACCGAAAAAATTCAGATATTTGATAGAGTCTTTATTCCTACACAAAGACATACTTTCCGCTCAAAATATTTCTTTCTAAACAGCGACATGACCTCACGGAAAGCTTGCCCTGCCTCGGCTGCGGCGCATCCTTAGAAAACGATGAGATTTCTAGGAAATATTTGTAATTTAACCACATCAGGCGTGCTGACGTGTGTCCACTGTTTAAACGCACAGATGCCTGCCAGCAGCTTTCTGGACGGAGGATAAACCGCAGTGAAAACCACACAGTTTGACGAGCTTGTACACACTCGTTACTGGCTGGTTCATTAGGTCATGAACATGTGTTTCACTATGTGTGTGTGTGTTGCTCAACATGATTCGGCGGACTCGAGGAAGAATCCATGGTTTTTACACTCCCACATACAGTAAACAGCAGTCAGTCTCATTGCATAAGACCTTCGAAAGTTCATCTGGTTTCGATGAACATTTTCCAACCTCAGAATATCCTCACCTGCCAGCTCTGAGATGTTTGCTTTTTTTTTTTCTTCTCTCTCTTTCTTGGAAACAGTTTCTACACGTGAGCCAGTGCAGTAATCGTGAAATATGTGTCGTCTTATGCATTTTAAAATGATGCTGCCACAGGAATTTACTACTTAAATTCAAAGTGAAACAGTATTTTGAGAACATCTTTTTTTTTTCTGATGATGATTCAGATGATGGTTGGTTGGAGTTGAGGGCAGAGAAAAAACTCAAGATATCAACACGTAATGTTTCAAGGACCAAGGTAGTCCAAGAGCTAACCTGCTCCAGATTAAAGCAGATTAAAGCTCTCAATTGAATCTTCCAGTTTTAGTTATTTAAAACTCCAGTTACTTGCAAATGTTGAAAGCTAAACCTAATCATAGATAAGGAATTCTAGCAAACCCCAACCCTACATATTATCACCTTATTAAGTTGCTATGGCTAACATTTTAGCAAACAGTGGTCCAATATTCACTCTTCGTTTAGCAGCTAGATGTTCCACTTTCTTCACCAGCTCGTCTCTAAAACCTGATTTATACTTCTGCGTTAGCCGCACTTCCCACGGCGTAGCCTGACGTGCACCTCCCCAAAAATGTTAACTACACGTGATTGGTCCAACTGGTAGCATCGCATTTCCTCGTCCATGTCTCTCAGTGGCCGGACAAGCACGGAAAATACACCCTCCTTCTGCCTCCATCGGTTCAATGGTCTTTACACACCATCTCCTCCGACGTTTCCTCTATTTTCTGCGTTGCAGTAATTTCAGTAAAAGTAGCTGTTGTTCAACATTTATTAGCTCCAACTCAAACATGACCTGCTCTGTTTCAGTCGCCATTGTTTGATGTACACGAAGAAACCGGAAGAAACTCAACACAGTGGCTTAGAAACCCCACTGCCAGCGAGCGTTTTGGAGGTGTAATTGCAGAGCGACGCAGACACACCAGTGTATAAATGTAAATGCTCTTAACAGCGTAGTCTGTAGTCTGCGTAGATTCAACGCAGAAGTATAAATCAGCCTTAACTGGGTCTGTCTGCTGTTTGCTGCTGGGCAGGTGGTGGACTTCAGGTTTATCAGAGCTTGTTTGAAGAAAACAGCTGCCTGCTGCTGCTGGAAACACTGAGAACCGAAATACAGCACAGGAAATGTGCCGCAAAACCAAAACTAGGAGCTAAAAGAGGCTGAAAGGTTGAGTAATAACTCTGTGTGTTCAGTCATTTGATCCATTGTTGATCTAAAAAATACACATTTGTGCAGCTTTAATTCTTTTACTAAATGTGATTCACAAGTTAATCATCTGCAGCGAGAAAGTTCTGTTGTTAAGAGTCTTACATGGAAAGATTATATCAAGGGCAAGAAAGTTAAAACATCTGTTTTTGATGAGTTTTTCCCAACTTTGTCCCTCCTTCGAGGAATTCGGAGAAATTCTCTGACTTTCTCGAACTTGTCAAACATCTGACGAGTCATCTGGTTATCAAACAAACACTCGATGGTTGTTGCGATGGAAGATTGTCATGATATGAATGGGAATAAGAAAAATAGATTGAAGGTTTCGACTCATCACCTCCTGTTTGCAGAGAAGGTGGACAGAATTGTCTGAATGTGTCTAATGTTGAGTGTCTCAGCTCTGTTCTCAGCTGCAGACTTTGACGATCAAATATTTACTGAACATAAAACTTTTACATTAAACTTAAAACTTAATTAACGTGACTTTTTCACCCTGCTGTTGTTTCTTTTCTGAGTGCTTCTGCAGAGTCTGGGCAGTGTTTGTTCTGTGTATTATGAACACACTGAGGCTCTGACCTTTGACCTCTTCATTGTTGGTTTGTTGTTAAAGTTTTCTTGAGAGTTTTATTCTGCTGTTGCACTCATGTCATATTTAGTGGCTCAGGATGAGAGCGCTAAAGGTAAATTGACGATTTGTGGAGTGACCTCGACATGCTTTTAGGTTCTGCTGCGATATAAAGACAGTCAACATCAAATAAATTGTACTATATTAACTTCACTTTTGCTTCTAATGAAATCACTGTTTTCTCCCTTCAGTATTAAAGTAATTTGTTTCAGGGCCAGCAGCTATTAATGTTTTGCCATTTCCTCCAGGCTTGATGTGACATTTTCTGAACAATTGATAATTAGCTGTGGCGTGCAATTTAGTTTGTGGAAAAGGTTGGACAAATGTTGCTGTGTTCAGGCGCGACCTTGTCTTTTCTGCCGGTCCGCCTCTGGTATATACCTCCTATATTACGCAGCATTTTGGTGCTACAAACCTGTTGTTAAAGCTGTTTAAAGCTAATCCAAAGTAGAAGTACTTAGCGTCACTTTCTCCACATCATGAATCATGACAGTCTCCATCTGTGTTACTTATTTTGCATTTTTTTAAAAAGTCCTTTCTTCCTCTTTTTTTCCTGTTTCATGATTAGAATTTAGTGGTTTGCAGTAGTAGTTCAGGTTCAGAGTTCAATTGAATTAGTTAGACTGTATCGATGTGACGACCGCAGTCCAGAAGTACCGGACTCTCGTTGGCCGACAGCAGCAAATGAAAGCTGTTGTTTCTTGTATTTCTTCAATGGAAGAAAGCGATTGGTATCGTTTTGGATGTAAGTGGTGCCACAGAGAGTAAGGTGAGAAAAGTTTAAGTTTAGTTTTGAAGAGAAAGCTTTTGAGGAGAGACAACACAGATCACCTGTCAAACCACAATGAGCAACCAATGAGTAACAACAGGGTTTATCAATTAAAACCAAAGCCAAGTTCTTGCCTATGGGTATCCAGCCTAGTATCCCTAAGAATTACATTAATATTGAAAGATTCTGCAGTTGCGACTTGCGACCAGTGCCAACGTACAGTTCAGAGAAGCAGTGTGCCCTTTATGTAGCGAGGTGGAATGTAAAGATTTGGAGTACGGGGTGGCATTGACTTTAATGCAGGAGACCGGAGTTTGCGTCCATCCCTCGGGTTTCCGATGCTTATCCAGGTCCAGTTCACGGTGGCAGCAGCCTAAGCAAGGTACCTCAGATATCATTCTTTACAGCCACGTCCTTTAGCTTCTCCTGGAGGATCCTGAGGTGTTTCCAGGCCAGATGGGATATGTAATCCCTCATCTGTATCATAACAATGACCTTTCCTAAACCTTAGCCATATTCTTGGAATAAATACCTCTAAGATTTGGTCAAGTTTAGGCACAAAAATGACTTGGTTAGGTTCAGGAAAAGGTCATGTTTGAGTTAAAATAAGTACTTTTTTAAGGTTAGGGGACAATAATGAACACGTGGTTAAGGTTATGGAACAATCTCGGTCATGGTTAAAGGGAAACATCGTTGACTGTCGTTTTGATAACGAACAGCAGTTCATTCGTATTAAGGTCTGATGTTTTGTTGACCGATCCATCCCCCCCGACCTCCACCTGACTTCCTCCTTTGTTCCCGTCATAGTAACTACAGCTGCTAGAGGGCGCTATCACTTGAATCTAAAAAGCCTGATGCTGTCGTTCGTCCTGGGAGGACCGTCTCACAAAACGTTGGGGTTTGGCAGAATCATCCCATATTTGTGTCAGTTACAGCTTGTCTCTCTCTTCAGTGCATCTTATGTCTCATGTCTGAATACAACTGTAGGAACCGAAGAATCTTCTGCTTTAGTATTCAGGTGTCACCTGGATACTGAAATGTTGAACCCAAAACAAACTAAATCCATGTCTTGATGCCTACTGAAAGTTATTTTGTGATCTGTAGTTTCTTAACTTTTATGGCAAAACCACTTTGACTCAGTTTACTGCAGCTTTTGATTTCCTACATTTTCCCTCAATACTTTTTCTTTATCAATGACATATTCACACATCCAACTATCTCAGATACAGGTGTGTCTGGAAAGTATTATTACAGTCTTGAAATAGAGAAGAAGAAAATCCCGCACATTGCTCTTTGCTCAGCATCACAATTTATTGATCATACTACTAACGTTTCGGTCCCTCTGGACCTTCATCAAGAGTGTTTACCCTCAACACTTCACAATAATTTCACAAGTTTTCTCACAGAACCCTGGTGCAGTCAGTTTCTGTAGTGTGGTAAGAAAAAGAAGTTGGCCCTTACTCAAACCCCAATGGTTGGGCTTGAAACTGGCAGGTCTAGAAAGAAAGAAATCTTTGTTTATTGATTCTGAGGGACTGACACCAAAACCTGATGTTACTGGCGGAATTGCTGAAACAATTTCATCTTTCAAACTTCCAGAGGATGTCACGTCCCTTTTTTATGTTTGTCCAGTTATCTACAGGAATGAAAAACAAACACACCAATATGGCCCAGAAAAGAAAAGAAAAATGGACTCAGCATGAAATAGGAGAAAACTAGTCTCCGACAAAAACTAGGGACATACTAGTAAAATTAAGGCAATTACAAAAACTATACACAAAGTTATAACAATGATAAGTTACAAGGCCAAGTACTGATTGAAGTCTAGTAGACAGCTCTGGAGAAAAACCTTTGTTTATTGATTCTGAGGAACTGACACCTGATTACCTGATTAGTTACTGACTGAATCACTGAAACACTTTCTGCTATCAAAGTCACAACCTGTTTGTTTGCCCTGTTATCCACAGGAAAGAAAAGCAAACACACCGAAAACAACCAATAAGTTCCCTCAATCACCAGCGTCTGTGTTTTTTTGGGTGGAGTTCCTTTCCTTTCTTACACAGACATTTATTGGGAGAAAACTGTTGCGGACTTTCCCAGCCATCTTGTTTGGAGTGTGTGAGTTAGTGTGTGGAGCCTATAACTCACCGGCCATCTTGTTTAGAGTGTGTGTGAGTTTTTGGCCATAGTCGAGGTGTGTGTGTGTGTGTGTGTGTGTGTGTGTACATTTCAGCGTGAGTACGAGGAGTCGGCGCTGTAAAGCTACTCGTCCTGCTGCAGCCAATGTCAACAGCCGAGCGCATAACTTCCCATGAGCCTTTTCCCCTAGAAGGTAACTGGAAGGCTGCTCCGCTAGTCCGGCTCCATACGACTCTGTGTGTGTGTGTGTGTGTGTGTGTGTGTGTGTTTTTACACCCATTCGTCAGTGTGTCTCCATGCTGGGTGTGTGTGTGTGTGTGTGTGTGGCACCCATGGATGTGTGTTTGCATGCTGTGTGTGTTTTAGCCTGTCATTTGTTACTCTGTGTGTGTGTGTGTGTGACATGCATGCTGTTGTCTTGCTGGTTTGGACTCATAGGGGCATTTCTTCATGCTGTGTGTGTGTGTGTGTGAAGTCACACACACACACCTTGACTGCGTGCTCACCAGTATATGCACAGTGTCTGTTTGTGTGTACAAAGCAGCACATACCAGCACAGGTACTGTGTGTGTGTGTGTGTGTGTGTGTGTGTGTGTAGCAGAGCGCAGTAGAGCAGAGTGGCGGGTCTAATGCGATTACGTCCCTTGTCTCCGTGCAGAACTGATAAGGTATTAGAGGGCGGGCCGTGATGAGATTTAAATTAATTCAGCCTCCATTCAAATTCACCATGAGATGAGCTGCTCCATTATTTGGCCTTCCAGCCCAACACTTCTCCATCCTTCCCTCCCGTCTTCCTCTTCTTTTTCTCCCCCCGTCTCCTTCCTTCCTCCTCCTTTCTGTTACTCCTCTTTTACTCCATCTCGTGACAAACCTCCTTTCTTTCTTCCCTCCCTCCTTCGATTCTCCCCTTAATCCTCCATTCCTCTCCTCCTCCTAATCTTCCCCATCCCTCTGTTTCTTTTACTTTATCTCGTGACATACCTCCTCTCCTTCGTGTTCTCCTTCTTGCTTCCTCCCTTCTCTTCCCCATCTGAATTGTAAACCTCGTTCTCTCTCTCCTTTCTTTCTCCTTCCTTATTTCCCTCCCTTGTTACTTTTCTCCTTCCTCCTCTCCTCTCCTCTCTGATTTCCCTTCCTTCACTGCCTCCTTCCATCATTTCTTCTCTCCCTCTTTTCTCTCACTCCCTCCATTATTTAAATGAAGAAAGGGGGAGAGATCGCCTCCTTTCCTTCTTTCCTTCATTTCTCCCTTCAGTCTCAGCCTCCATACCTTTCTTCCTTCCTTTGCTCCTTCCTGAATCATCTCCTTTGCTTCCTCTGCTCCTTCCCTCCCTCCTTCCTCCCTACCTCCATTTCTCTCATCCATCTAAATCAAATCCTCCCTCCCTCCTTAATTTCTCCCTTAAAAAATTAGATTCAGTTCAGTCTCCTTCTTTACCTCCATTCCTCTCCTGTTGTCTGAATCTTTCCATCCTTCCTCCCTCCCTTGTCTTCCCTTCGATCCTTCCTTCCCCTCTCCTCCATTCATCTCCTCCTTTTCCTCTTCTCCTCCCTCTCTCCAGCCATCCTTTTAGTCTTAATTCCTCCCTCTCTCCTTTTCTCTCATCCTGTCTTAATATTCGGTTCCTTCCCTCCCTACTTTCTTCCTTTTCTCACCTCCTTACTCCCTCATTCTTTCTTTCTCTTTGTTCCTTCTTCCTGCATTCCTCCATTCCTTTCCTCCACCTGATAATCACCTTTTCCTTCCCTCTCTCCTTCCTTCGTTCTTCCTTCTTACTACTTCTTACCTCCTTCTTCCCTTCTTTTACTCTCCTTTTAATCCTTTGATTCCTGTTCTACTGTCCTCCCTCCCTTCCCTCTTTCTTTCCTCCCTTCTCAATTTCTGTCCTACCTAAAGCATCTCTTCCTTTCCTCTTCTCTGTCCTTACTTCGGTTCCTTCCCTCCTTTCCTCTCTTCTTCTCCTCCTGCTACCACCACCACCCAGTCCCTTCCTTCCCTCCTTCCTTCCTTCCCTCCCTCCTTCCAGTGGTGTAGCTCTTCTTTAACAAAACATTTAACCAAATGGAGTAAAGCTTAGCCTATTAGAATGGGCAGCTTAACATGTGTGTGTGTGTGTGTGTGTGTGTGTGTGTGTGTGTGTGTGTGTGTGTGTGTGTGTGTGTGTGTGAGTGAGAGAGAGCCTCCCTGCGTGCTTCCCATTGCTCGTGCATGCATATTAATGTGTAAATGCTTGTGTTTCTCAATGCCTCCGTGTGTGTGTGTGTGTGTGTGTGTGTGTGTGTGTGTGTGTGTGATTAAAACCAGCCACCATTCAGGGCCGTCCTCTGCTGTGTGCAGCCTGCCGTTTTCGGCCAAAATTACACAAACCGCTCAGTAAATAAAGTCAGTCAGTGAGTCTCGGTAACAGCCGGCGACGACTCTCCATGTTAGAAGAGACTCTGCAGGGTTTTCCTTACAGCTTCAGTGAAAATGTTCCAAATGATTTCATTAGGAATTCGGCTCATAGTGATCCACCTTTTTATTTTAGCGGGTCAAAGGTCACGGGGTCTGCGGGGGGGGTCAGTGTCTGGCTGAAGGACACTCGGCAGGGACAGACACGCGGTCTACGGCAGCCATTGAACCTTTGACCCTCCAACATCAGTGAGACAGGCAGCATTCACTCTTGGCTCTAAATGAGTTTCCCCCCAAATTTCGGCTTAATTTAGGAGGGATTGGCTGCGACAATTAGTAAATGACTCGATTTGCATATTCATAATCACTTTATTTTGATTAAAATAGCTGCAGCAAGCCCGAACCGCAAGAGCACGCGCGAGGAAACCCTCACAAACCTCCAACGCCGAGCGGCTGGAGCGCCAGAATCCAGGCAACAACTCATCAGCACAAACACCTGGAAATCAAACATTTCCAGAGCAGGTTAACCGTCTCACTATGGAGCAGGAGAACACCAGGTACTGCTGTTCTCCTGAAACAAGAAAACAAACTGTTCTTTCAGAGAACATTAACCTCATTAACCTGAATCCCACAGACCCATCACCAGGACTCATGACAAACACACTTTAACTTTATTTTACTGGGGGTTTTTTTGTCAAGATACAAAGAAAAGTGTATAAATTATTCACAGGATTGGATGAATATTTCACTCAGTTTAAGAGATAGAGGATTATATGCACATGTTTTAAACTGTTTTACTTCTAAGCTACTTAAGGGCAAATTTAAGGGGATGTGATACTTGTGATACTTCTTGACAGCACTTTTAATCTTAAAGAGTAACTTAATCTCTGTAAACAGATATCTGCATCTGAATTCAGAATCTGTAGGCAAGGGACAAGATCTTGGTATCAGGGGCGTTCTGGTTTCCGTTTGTAGTCCAAGTAGTATTAACTAATCACGTTGGTTGCATGCAGGTCTGTGTGGAGAGCAAAAGAGGCGGAACGCATTGGCCGAAATGCAATCTCGGGATGATTTAGCTTTTTATCAGTCTCGGAACCCTAGAGATTAGCTTTTTATTAGCTTTTTTAAAAATGTATCTGCATTCAAAGCATCGTCAGATGATAGCTGATGGGTTCCAAGATTGCAAATTGAACTGTTAAATGACTGGCACACAGAAGAGGAAGTCTTGGCCCGGTTATCCGTTATCTGGATATCCGCTGGCTACACCGGAAGCCCGGAAACTTTGGCCGTTGCTCCCAGAGGCTAAATCGTCAGCTGATAGTCGATGGGTTCAGAGATTGAGAGTAACTTAACACCAAAGTTGAACGTCTCCTGTGTGTTTCACCTCTCACCACACCTAGCATCACTCACACCTGCTACACACATTTTAAAAAATCAGTTAGAGTGGGGTGGAGGCTCTGTGCCCAGGATAGTGCGATAATACCCCCATTTGGCTTGTTATAAAGGCTATGAAGAGTGACATGGAGAGCTGAACTTCCACCAGTTGGGGGCGTAAACATTTTTTCCCCTTTTATAACACTTCGTTACCCCGTGTGTTGGCATGTTTCTTGCTGTTTTCCAAGTTAAGAATGAGCACTCGATCGTTCTTCCAAAAGATATTACCTCACTTTGTGTTTTGATGATGGTGGTGGAGAACGACGTCTTAACCCGTCGCTCCGAAATCCCTGAGCTCTCGTGGCCTGGACGGAAGTTTCCTCACGCATTTATTCAGGTTTGAAAACGTGTTGTTGTGATGCAGGTTGGTCCGTCATCCACATCTCCGTCTTTTATCATTTAGCTGATGTTTTTGTTTGCTTTTATTCCAAAAACAGGCCCGAAGGTGAGTTCTCAAAGCCACCTGTTCAGGAAATGAAGTCATCTGTATTGATCACCCTCTCAGCCCGCCCCCTGCAGATTTCTTATGGTCAGTTTGTGTTACGGGACAGTAAAACACTCACTGATTGGCCCTTTAATGATGGTGCTCCCTGCCGAGCAGAATCTGACCCAGCTGCCTTAAGTTACCTTAAAAAATCATCTGTGTGGGTGTCCACAGCTGCAGAAGTCGGTAAACTCTATAGGTGATCGCCGTAACAAGGTTTCTGGACTCTGGTTCTAATTTGGTGAAGCTGAGTTTGGTTATAATGACGTACGCTGTTTGGACTGAGACCTGAACATGTTCCTCCCTTACTTACTCATCGCTGCACCGACTCAGACGCATTGTTTTTGTGAATCGGTCATGCTGAATAACGTCATAATAATGAACAAAGACAACATTAGTCAAATATTTAATATTGAGTATCGTCAGTCCTGCTGTTTGTTATCAGATGGTGATGCAGGTGTTTGCTGTGAGCAGGAGGAGCAGCCTGATGGATTAAAATGTAATGGGGATAAAACTGAGTGGAAAAGAGCAAGTGTGTGTGTGTGTGTGTGTGTGTGTGTGTGTGTGTGTCGCCGACCTCGTGTTTCTCAATTTGTCTTCTCCTTCGCCGCCTCCTCCCTGTTTTCCCTCAGCCCTCCCCGTGACTCTCTCTCCCTCTCTGCTTCCTAATCGCTCTCCTCTCCTCTCTCGTTTTCGTACGGCCTGAGCTCCCACCTCCAAATCAAAATAAGATCCGTTGAGATGCAGCTCCATACCCCCCGCTCACCGGTGATTGTTTATTCTGCTTTCATTTTCTTTATTTAACCTTGATTTCCCCTGGTTAGTTGTTTGAGATTGAGTGGGGAGCTCGGAGAGGGTCTTCCACTGGAGCACTCAGGTTCAAGCCCCCCCTGTATAGGCAAACCTCCGGGCTCTAGGGCCCTTCAGCAAGGCAGTGAATACCCACCTTGACCTTTGTGCAAGATTAGGGTCAGCAAAAGAGGAATTTTGTCCGGTCTGTGGACTTGTTTTTGAGAGAAGGCAGCAGCACATTTGGCTGCAGGGAGAATGATGAACAAAGTTATCATTATAATGAAAAGAGAATCTCAAAAATGAAAAAAATTAGAACAAGGCGGAAAGAATAAATGAGACAAACATATAAAGTGTTTTCAGAAATCAATGCAATCAGAGCATCGGCAATATCGGATTGATTCATACACAAGGTAACGATATTCAGAATATTTCATCATGGAATAATCCTAATATCACCATGGAAACAGAGCATCGGCAGACTGCAGGCGCCCAACAGTAAACAAGATAAGGTGCGTTCGAGCCTCGGCATCCCGGCTAATCTCGGCCACGCATCTCTCTCAGGTTTCTCATAAGCGAGATAAGAGCTTGTCCAAGTTATTGCCAACGAGATAATGTGTTCACATGCAGCCAATCAAATAAAAAATAAAAGACCTGAATGTCTCGGGTAAAAATTGGATATTGATGCGAGTTAATACGTGGTCGCAGTCTGCAACTTGTTGAGGAGTAAGTGTGAAGTCACTCAGGTTTTTATGTTCGTTTTATGTTTGTTTTAAATGTTCAGAATTTCAATCAAATATAAACACGAGTATACATTTGGGTTTGCCAATTTCATTATGACAGTTTTTCCATTCGCGTCTCTATACTCTGCAATTTTAACAGGAAGTGGTACACTTTACTCTTCCAGCAGCAGCAGCAACAGCAGTTTGTTTGGCTCGTAGACTGGATATAAAGATGGACGACATGACAGCTCCCCAATAACGAAGCCAAAACATCTGGATCGCCCCCTGGTGGCTGGCTGCAGTATAGGTCATAAGCCCCGCCCCCTCCATGTTAGCAGATGGGACATGGGCCAAACTGAAAAGTCAAAGTACACGTCAAATAAAATGTTCCCAAAGATGGTTTCTGTCATTTTAGGTAGTTCTTATCACGCTGATGTTTGTTCAAGTGTTACATTACCGCCCGGACTGTTTGATCGACTGCTGATTTCTGGGAGGTGCAGTGTGAGCAAACATTGAGAAATAATACTTCTTTGGGACCGGCTTCTTAAAGCGATTAAGCCTAGTCTTAACTAAACTCAACTAAAACAATATTCTGTAGAAATTTCATTGAATAATATCCTTAGACATAATCTTTGCCTGGGAATCCATCCATAATAGCAGATCTTACCATTTAAAATGACCAATTTTAGGCAGTGATCATAATTTACTTCCCCCGTTATGAGACAAAGAAAAGTTAGTGGTAGCAGAGAAGTAAGAAGTAAAATACAGAATGTAAGCTTTGCTAAATGCGTCTTCTTGTTTGTTTTAACACTCTCACCAGACAGAACATTTATCATATAGGACGATTCTTCAAACCCTTGGAATACAATTTCTACAATATCTGCACATGGTAACTATGGTTTGGTTAAAGTTTGGCAGCTAAGGTTTGGCTAAGGTTAGGAAAAGATTGTCTTATTTCTCGGCCTGTGACAGACGCGAACTTGGGCCACCACACTGACTTCCACACTATTACATCGTTACATAAAAAACACATTACTTCCTGCGTTGGCACTGAACGTTGACTTTGGATGTAAATTGTGTGCTACAGTTTAGTAATCGTTTAGTCTATAAAATGTCAAAAATTGTGAAAGATGCTCATCACAATTTCCCAGAGCCCAAAGCGACGTCTTCAAACTGCTTCTTTTGTCCAACCAACAGTCCAAAACCCACAGACTCTTAATCGATTAATCAATTATCAAAATAGTTAATCTCCTTTTGATCGACTAATCGTTGCAGCTTTAGCTACAGTTCAATATGGTCTCTTGTTGGTTACTTCAGATCAACATGGTTGATGAGATAGCGAGGAGCTTTTTGTAAAACTTTTTGTTTCATCTGATCGAGAATGATTTACTGATTCTTGACCTCATCAAGCTCTTCCTCACAGCCACTTTCACAGATCAAAGATTTTTTTTTTTTTTAAAAAGCATCTAAAGCGATGAACATACTGGAAGTCTTTGGACACACATACGATATTTAACAATGGACTTCTGTAGAAAACAATTACTGCTTTCAGATTTTGTTATTAAGTGACTCAAGCTGCGGGATCATGATTAAATGTCCAGATTGTACTAGTCGTTAACGGCTCTCTGACTGGTCTGAGGATCAATTGAGAGGCAAGATATTTGAATCTTAGTGCCCCACAAACCACAAGATAATTTCTTCTAACCTGTGCAGATTCTCACAGCCAAATCTGGGTTTTAATCAGGCTTTAAATCAGAACCAAAACATTAAAAAAAACTCCAATCATCCAGGTGATTTAACTCACATTCCTTGTCTTGTCTTGTGGACATCGTCGGTAAGCAGTGTGGCCGTGAACCGCTTCAGGTCCAGACCTACAGTGCTGTAAAAAGCGGCTATAAAAGACAGAGTGGAAGTGGAGTAACGTGAAAGAATAAATCTGGTCTGGAGCAAGGCACTGTGACTGATAAAAGTTTATTAGAAGTCCTTTTGTGAAGTCCTGAGCTGCTTTTTTTTCCCCCTCAGCAGGGCTCCATCCACACCCGGCTCCAGAAATTTTTCTTGGCAGGCCGTAAAGGCCCTCTGAGGCAGCATTACAGCCCATGTGACAGTAAAATCCTCCACAGAAACCAATACTAATGGAATTCTCTTCGGCGAGGTGGCCCATCCTGCCTATTCAGAGGAAGAGGAGGAAGCCCTTTTCTTTTTCCCCCCTCCTCACCGCGAAAGAATGCATTACACCCCCAGACGCGCTTTTATACTCACAAGTACCATCGCTGGACAGTTATTTACATTTACATTTGCATTTGAGGCAGTCTTATCCGGAGCCAAGTTTGAATTCCTCGAACAGCAGGAAGGAAACAATGAGTGATATTCCTGTAATCCTTGAGTGAGCATGTCGGAGGGAAGTCCTGCGTAAAACAGAAGCAACAAGAGAAGGATGGGTTTGTTGTAGATGATGATAGCAAACCTGATTGAGTGTATCTAGAAGATACGGATACAGTAACTGGAGTCTGTTTTCTCCCGGGCAGAGTTTTCTCTCACGTTATGTACTGCCCCGAACAAGTGACACCTATCAAATGTTTAAGATTGTACACTATATGGCCAAAAGTATGTGGACAGCTGAACATTACACTCATATGTGATAGCTGAAAATGTCTTTCCAAAACCACGAGCATTGATCTGCTGCTGTAACAGCTTCCGCTCTTCTGGTTTCAGGCTTTCCGCCAGATGTTGGCTGCAGGGATTTGCTCTCATTTAGCCACATTAGTGAGGTCCAATACTGAAGGTCTGGCTCACAGTCGGCAATCCAGCTCATCCCAAAGGTGTCGGATGAGGTTGAGGTCAGGGCTCCGTGCAGGCCAGACTTCCACACCAAACTGAGAAAACCATTTCTTTATGGAGCTAGCTTTGTGCACGGCATAGTTTGGTTAGTTTGTCATGCATTGCCAGGAAATGTTGGGATTGAAAATGTTTCAGACAGCGTGCAGGATGTTTTCTTGTTGCTTTCACTAAAGTGATTGTGGCTAGAGCTGCAACGATTAGTCGATTAGTCGACAGAAAGAAGATTAATTGCCAACTATTTTTATTTTTCAAGCAAAAATGTCAAACATTTGCTGGAGGATTTGCTGCTTTTCTTTGTCATTTATGACAGTAAATGAAGAATCTTTGGGGTTTTGGACTGTTGGTCGGACAAAAGAAGCAATCTGATGACGTCACTTTGGGCTCTGGGAAATTGTGATGACCATTTTTTAAAATTCTTTTGACATTTTATAGACTCCATTATCTATATCTGGTTATCCTTTAGAGGGTCGCGGGGGGCTGGAGCCGATCCCAGCTGACACTGGCCGAGAGGCGGAGATCACCCTGGACTGGTCGCCGGTTAATCACAGGGCTGACACATAGAGACAGACAACCATTCACACTCAGTCACCTACGGGCAATTGAGAGAGAACATTTTTTAGAGAGAACATCGTTAGTTGCAGCCCTAATTGTGGCAATGCATCCATCTCTCAAGACTTTTGCAGAGGGACAGCTTTTGAAGATGACAACGATGGCGAGAAGTAGGTTTGGAGTGCAACTGACTTTGCCAGCGTTACTGAAAAGGTCTTCCTTCAAAGTTCTTCAAGGTTGTCTTCAGCATTAAGAAACACCTTTAGCACATGTAAACATGGAGGAGAAGATAGAAGGAGCCCAAGCAGGCTCGTCAAAGTTGTCACGTCTCAACGTTGACCAGGAGTTCATCTTGTCATCATTATCTCGGATCACACAGTATATATCTACAGACAGAAATGGAAAGGAAAGCTTTCATGTGTTTTGCTGCAGCCACTTTAGAAAGAATTTAAATTAAAGAATATCTCTGGCAGAATTCAAGATTAATGTAAATTCTATGGTAAATGACTCCTGTGTTAATTGTCTCTGTTCTTAGCTCATTTAAGCCTCATGTTAGTGCTGTAATGTAATATAATGCAACTTTTTATGTGACTGTCTCCCTTGCAAAAGAGGTCTCCAACCTCTAAGGAGCTTAAATAAAGGTAAATAAATAAAATAACATTTGAGATGATGTGCAGGTCAACTACAGCGGGAACCTCTGTGTATCTGTAGAGCCATCATATACTATATAATAATTCAGTGAAGAGGGCTGATAAAACATGAATTCAGCCATCACTTTGCCATTTTATGTGTTGTGTGGTTTAACAGTGTTGGGAAAATTATTTTGTGCAGCAAGATGTTGAGGTGACAGTTAACAGTCATGATTATTGTTTTCAAATGGCACAAAAACTCAATGTTGTGACAATTTAAACTCCAGCCAGAAAACATTTAAAACAACACATGCCAGTATTTTTCCAAGTCTAAATGAAGAAACCAAAAATTTAACTGAGAAACATGATGACTTGATTGTGCAGCTCACTGCTCATTCTCATGTCTTCACTGTATAGTGTGTAAAAAATAACCAAAGTACCTCAAGAATCATTTTTCATTGGTATAAACTGCAGGCTGCCTATGGCTGAGCTTATCCTATAAAAAAAATAAAAAATAAAATAGAAAGTTCTAAGTCCTTTCACTAAATCCCCATAAGGATTTAACTTGTCATTAAAAAATGTGCCATTTGGTGCAACCTTTTATCCAAAGCTCCTTACAGGACCCTGAGTGCATACATTTTTAGTAGTGGTAACCCCGGCCCACAGTTCATACAGTTAGCTGGAAACTGAAAGTGCAGGTAAAACTTAGTGGCCTTATTCACATGTTCTACCCTGAAAAACTCCTATAAATAACATAATAATACCTGCATATATTATGTACCTTATTTCTAGACACCAACTATCACACATCAAAGTAAATGCTAAAGGTTTAGCATCGGGCCCGCTGTCACTCAACAAACTGAATACAACTAGCGTTAGCATGGAGTCTACCAGAGGTGTGGACTCGAGTCACATAACTTGGACTCGTGACTTCACTTGGACTTGAGCCTTTTGACTTGACAATACTTACTGCCAATTGCCTAAATTAAGTGTTAGCATTGCATCCACTGTCTCCCAACAAAGTGAGCACTAAATTGTTAGCGCAGAGTCTACTACAACATCTTTAATGTTGAACTTTTAACATTTAGCCTGCGGTCCGTCACCATATTCTAAATAACTCAACCTAGCAAATATTTAAGTGCTTGGATTGAGTCGTTCAACATAACAACAACAACTTAAGTTAAAAGTGGTATCAAGGAGTCTGCTATCCCTCATATGTGCGTATGTGAAAGTGTTAGCATTGTTAGCATGGCGTCTGCAAGGAGCACAGGAGTAAATGATGTGCTTAAAATGCATGAATTATTTGGGATATATCTTTTTATTCCTTGATGTGTGTGTTGACGGATGGGCCTGTCTCCTTAAAAACTTAAATATTTCTGTTCCTTTAAAACACGTTTTATTTTTTCATCATGACATCTGCTGCTAAATGACGTGAAGTGGAGGCCGTGAGGCGGCGCAGTGACTGTTAGCATGGACGGGCTGCACTGACCTATATACAACCGGATATAAGTCTGTGTCTCCCAGGCTTATGGCAGCTCATTGGCTGGATGGAGACGGCGCTGTGTTAGCTGAGGACACACACACACACACACACATATGGAGACATTCATGCACACGTACACTCGGAGATACTTACACGTGATGTGAGGACACGCATAGACACGAGAGGCAAAATCAGACACGCTAAATACGACTCGTGCATATGCAGACACACACACACACACACACACACACACGACGACACATAGGATGAGGAGGCAAAGACACGTATGGATGAAGACTCACTACACACGAAGAAGAAAGAGGAAGACACATGTAAAAGGACAAACACATGCAAATGGAAACACACACACACAGATGTACACAGCGACTGCCTCATGCATGTTTTATTGACCCGGCTCTCTCTCTTTCTACACCTCCTCTGTCTCGCCTCCTCCTCTCATCCCTCTCTCCTTCTCTCTCTTTTCATCTCCTGTTCTCCCCCTGCCTTTAATCTTCCTCCTCTCCTCCCTCCTCTGTCTCTCCCTCTTTCACCTCCTTTGTCCTCCTCTGACCTCTCGGAGCAGAACAGATCAACCTGACAGCCTCGGAGAAGAGGAGGCTCCGGTAATTCTACTTCCTCTCCTCCTTCCTCCTTATCTCTCCTTCCTGAGCTTCCTTATCTCCTTCCTCTCCTCCTTCCTCCTCATCTCTCCTTCCTCTCCTCCTTCCTTCTCATTTCTCCTTCCTCTCCTGCTTTTTTCTCTTTATCTTCTTCATCTCCTCCTCTTTCCTTAAGTCTCCCTCCTCTCCTCCTCTCCTCCTTATCTCTCCTTGCTCTCCTCCTCCCTTCTTATGTGTCCTTACTCTCCTCATTTCTCCTTATCTTCTTCTTCTGCTCCTTTATCCTTATCTCTCCTGCCTCTCCTCCTTTTTTCTCTTTATCTCCTTCCTCTCCTCTCTCCTGAAGTCTCCCCCCTCTCCTCATTTCTTCTCATCTGTTCTTCCTCCTTCTCTTCCCCCCTTATCTCTATCACTGCCTGTCTTTCTCCTTATATCTCCTTTGTTTTTCCTTTATCTTTCCTTCCTCTTAATCTTCTGTTTTTCTCCTCCTCTCACTAATTCCTCTCCTCCTTTCTCTCTTCACTCTCCCTCTTCTCCCCTTGTCCTCGATTTTTTCTCTTTTTCCCTTACCTCCTATTCCTTTTCTTTTATTCCTCTCCCCTTTTCTCCTCTTCTCACCTGATCTGTTCCTCCTCTTTTTTATCTCTTTCCTTCTTCTCTTTTCTCCTCACTTCTCCTCCCTCACCTCTACTGTTTTCTTAACTTATCTTTTTCCTTTCTTTTTTCTCTTCTTTTTAACCTACAGAATATCTCTGTGGCCTCCTTCTCCTCCTCACCTGTTCTTCTTTGTGTTTTGCTTTTTTCCACTCCTCCTCTCTCTCTCACTCTCTCCTCCATCCTTATCCTGTTTTTTTCACCTCCTCCCTTAACTCTCCTCTCTCTTCTCATCTCCTTCTTCGTGACCTCCTTCCCTCTCCTCTTCCCTTCCTTTCTTTCTTCACAGATGCTCCCCCACCTCCTCCCTCCTTCCTCCGTCCTTTCACCACTCCTTGTCTTCCTCCCTCCCAAATTCTCACATCTCCCCTTTTTCTCTGTCTTCTCACCTTCTTATGCTCCCTCTCTCCTTCCCTCCTCCCCTCCTCCTCCTCCTCATGTACCCGCTGACCTCCACCTATTTGTTTCTTCTTCACCTCTTCTGGACCTTCTCTCCTCCACTTCTCCCTCTTGTCCCCTCTCCTCATCTTCCTCCACTCACCACCTGTTCCTCTTTCCTTGCTCCCACTTCTCCTCCTCCTCGTCCTCCTCTTCATCCTCTGCCCCCTCTTGACCTCTCCTCTTACTCTCTCTTTTTCTCACTCCCGTCCCCTCTCCTCCCTCTTGACCTCCTCTCTCCACCTCTCACCTTTCCTTGCTCCACCTTCTACTCCTCTTTGTCCTCTTCATCCTCTGCCCCCTCCTGACCTCTTCTCTCACTCTCTCTTTTTCTCCTGCTCCTCCCTCTTGTCCTCTCTGCTCCTCTTATTCCACTCACCACCTTTTCCTCTTTCCTTGCTCCCACTTC